>LUCG01302514.1:0-10276 GCA_001633085.1 Carthamus tinctorius
AAGAGATTCACATCCATTTCCATTTCTCTGCTTCCAAATCTCTGTACCAAACAGCCCCTAAGGCCACTATGTCCCACCTCAGCTGCTCATTCCATATCTCCTCGGCCTAGCCCTCTTCCTCCTCACCCTTATATACAGGCTCCACCATCCATACCGGTGTTGTCATCTTTTCTTTGAACTTGCCCAAAACCACCGCAATCTTCTCTCTCTCAATTTATTATTGATAGGTGCAACTCCTAGTTCTGTCTGGTAGAACTCATTCAAGATCTTGTCCAACATGGTCCGTCCACAAGTCCATCTCAACATCCTCATTTCTGCAACTTCCAATTTTTTTCTCATGTGCGTTTTTGTCGCCAAATATGTAGGCCCATAACACATAGTTGGGCTGATGCCACCATGTAGAGCTTTCCTTTCAGTTTTAGGCTTAGCAGGACCTTGTCAGTACTTGTATGCACAAGTGCATACCATCCAGATAGAGTCCATTTCATTTGTAAACCAAAAAAATGGTATAAACTATGAAACCTGATCATAGCCATCGATCATAAAAATCAAGGGACGATATGGATTCTTAAAAAATATGGAAAGTCAATGATTATAGAAATATGGAAATACCAAAATATGGAAACGTTTCACCGAAATATGAAAACGTTTCATAGAATTTCGTAGGATTTTATAGGTTTTCATAGTTTATACCATTTTTTTAGATTACAAATGATTATGCCTCTATATACATATATATATATATATGTTAGTAGTTAGTAACCAGCCTTAGGTGGCTGATTTCTGAAGATAATAGCTTGTAGCCAAGCCTAGGTGGCTGAGTTTAAAAAAACTATGTAAAAAAAGCCACCTCTATGGTAGTCCTTGTTTCCTTAGGTGGCATATATATATAATTATATATATAGAAAAGTTCTTAACACACACATATACAAACTATGCAAGAGTAGAAGTTGAAATTAGAAGCCAAGAAAGTTGATTTCTGCAGATTTTTAGTAGTCAAAACAGCAGGTGGTTATCTGCTTCTATTATGGTTTGGTCTTTAAACCTGAGATACATAATTGTTAAATTGTTTTTCATGAGCTTATGCGTATTTCGTTACGATAATTACCCCAATTGATTAACTATGTGTTTCATGTATTATGTGCTCCTAAGTTTTCTTTAATATAGAAACAAACCGGTGCACTGGTGGTGTACGTTGTTACTAACAAGTTAGAGCAGTGAGTTTTCTGCCGTCAACGGATGGTGGAAAGGAAACTCGAGGAAATACAAATCATCAAGTCAGTAATCCGTGGCAGAGGGCGTGGAAATAGTCTCGGACCCTTGATGAGGGGTTCCGAATTAAAACCGGGAAGGGACGACACCCACCGCATCAAAAATCTGTAAATTTGATCCTTACATAGCATGAAACATGGTTTAGTAGCTTAATTGAGGGTTGTGGTGTATTTTAGTAAAATTATATGCGTTAAGATGAAATTGTAATCGCTAACCCAATCAAATGGCTTACAGTTGTTTTGAATATTTATCTTAGATTTAGGTACAAAGGCTTGAAGGGTGTTTCAATTTTGGGGCAAATTCCAGGAAAGGTTTGAAGGCTACAACATGGTCAAGTTTTGGGGTAGATTATATTATATAGTCCTTGGAATTAGATGGTATGTTAGCGTAGGGCAGATATGTGTTATGTAACTACGATCCATCATGGTATGTTTGGTATTAAATCAGCTTATTTATGTATGAACAACTATGAGACTCGGTTTTAACACTGTTCATTGCGTCTCAGCTTAAAGACAGAAATGTGGGGTGTTACAATTTACTTTACTATTTTATTTAAGTGATGATTCATAACTAATGCATTCAATGGCTCCTATCAGTTGTTGGTACAAGAAGCATAAGGCAAACCAAAGTTTTATTTTAATACTTCAAGGACATTCCAAAATTGTGTTTTCAAAGAACTAAAACATCATTCATGTGCAAAACAAGGTTCCATTGCCTTTGGAGAAGATAGATTGATATAGTTAAAATTTACTTATAGGTTACTTGTAAGAAATTTTAAATTCCATATGGATGCAATACAATGTGCACATGGGTGTGTTATACATAGAGGAGGNCATTGAAACTCAGATAAGAATGACCAAGCACATACACATTAACAAGTAAAATAGTTTGTATAGTTATTCCGAGGTTAAACATATTTAAACTTACATCTGCTCCTTACAAGAAGATATCATTTTCCCGTAAACAAGCAGTACAACTTTTACAGAAACAATGTTTTCATTCCGCATATTTTTGTAAAACTTCTGCTCCAGGTAATCAGTGATCTGTTGGAAGAAATCGTATAGACATTAGGTAAATATAACAATAACCCTTTTGGTGTCACTCATGACTCGACTACGATAACAACTTCTAGAAATAGATTTTAAAGGGCATCAGGAACTTGATTGCTTGTTTGTGAGGAGAAGTGTACTAAACGCTTACTAGGTAAGCGCCTAGGGGGTGTCACTTACCTTATCGGGTGAGCATGGCAAGGACCGAGAGTCTTACCCGGTAAGAGGCATAGCATGGACCGAGAATCTTACCGTGTAAGTGAGGGAGAAGACTCATACCCAATTAGCACTTACCGCCGTTACCGGGTAAGAGAATCTTACCAACTCCATCTTTTATGGCCAAGAATGTCATAGATAAAAGGGTGGTGACTCTTGTGGGTAAGCGTTTGGTAAAAGGCCCCTAATTTCCTCTAGATGGGATAAGACCAAGAGAGTGTAGATGAAAGAGGGCCAAGCAATTATAGGGTGCAAGATGTAAAGGTCAAATCACAATCAATGCAGGAGAGGAAACTAAGGGGATATTTATCAAACTCTTACCAGGTAAGCAGTCATCAGGCATCACTTACCTCACCAAGTGCTTGGCAATAACCAAGAATCTTACCCGGTAAGAGGCATAGCAAGGATCAAGAGTCTTACCCGGCAAGTGATCTTACGCACTAAGAGCTTACTGATTAAAAGATGATTACCAACAATCCATTTTGATGGCTGAGAGTACTGCCGACAAGGTAAGTGAAGGTGGTGACTCTTGTTAGTAAACGCTTACCTGGTAAGCGTTTAGTAAATGGCCCCTAACTGCTACCTAAAGCCGAATTGAACTTCTCAGAAAATTCAAGCATACACTACAATGAGAAATCTGTTTTTCTTAGAGAGCAATCATTTCAAAATCTTCAGAAAACAACGTTGATGTTGGTAACCAAGCTTTTTCAGGAAAAAGAAACAAATTCCCTGATCAATTGAGATTCAAGAGCATCAATATTGATGAAGATGCTTGACCAATTTAAGATATTACTTCTGCTACATCCAGATGTACCATCAAATACTGACAGCACTTCACTTGCAGAAGAATTACATTGCTGTTACTTCTATTAAAACAAGCTTAGGAATTAAAGGGTTTATTTGTAAAGAAAATTAGAAAATCATTGAGTCAACTTCATTGAACTAGGTGTGGCTACACTTCATTGAACTACGTGTGGCTAGGCAAGCTAACCTTAAACAGTTGTATAATGCCAAAGATGCACATGAAAAAAAATATCAGATTTGATTAAACAAATCTGTCTACGATTGCGTGCATGACCGCACGAAATAATGAACTCGTTAAGAATGATAAAAAATTTTAAGAAAAAATGAAAGACATTAGCTCTACCTTTGGTATGCGCAATGGGTTTTTAGAAGCATATTCACAAAGCTTGCCAATCTTCCGGTCATTTGGCTCACCACCCTGGCATTTCTCATGTTGTTGATCACGAATTAAAAGCCTTTAACAGCAACTTGACCAGATAAAAGAATCAAAATCAAGGATGGCAACTAATCCTATGTAAGTATATCTAACTAGATTTCAGTTATCAGTATATATATAGGGTTGGGTTCCGGTGAGAAGTTGACGTTAACGTGAGAAGTGGTTATCAACCGTTGTATGCACCGGATTAATTCCCTTCTAAAGTGCAATTCATGGGAGGGCAAGAGATTAAAAAAGATCAAGGGTTTAGATCCACTTATCATGCTTCTCACCGTGCACCTCGACTTCTTACACTATCTCAGATACTATGATGACACTAGATACACATACGTCCCTTTGTCCTTTCCAGGCATCCCTGATTGAGTGTAAGTCTTTCACTCCGGTCCAGTCCAAGGATCATGATTTTCCATATCAAGTCAAAAGTGAAGCAGGAAATACAGTCTCCAAATCCAAGTAAGTAGTATCGATGTAGGTTGAACTTCTCACCTGAGACCGTGGGAATATTTCCGCAAGCAGCTTCTTGTAACGTTTTACTGGCTGTCTTGACCTAGCACGCAATGCAGGGCAGCAAAAACAGAGGTTGCTACATAGGGGGAGAACCCGCCTAGAGATAACCCCCATTTTATGGAGATTTTCGGAGTTATTCTCCTCTGCAAAGTAATAAATAGTACATGAAAACCCCACTTGATCTCAACTGCCTAAACGCAACAATAGTTTACACAATAATAATACACATAAATCCCCATTCCTAACAAAGCTTGTCTAGCCTAGTGGTAGAGGTAACATCCTTGGGGGGCAGTGGATGGTATCCCTACCTACCAGAGTTCGAAACCCCGCGGCAGCAAGTGGTGTTACCTAGGTTTCGGGCTGATTTGAGACCGACATGGATTAGTCGGGTGCCCGAATGGATCCTGGACACCGCAGAAGTGCCGTTCAAAGAAAATAAAAATAAAGCCCCATTCCTCCCCTTTATTGTAACCATGGGATCCGGCACCAATTGGCCGGCCACCGCCGTATGGTTAGGGCAAAAACCCAGTAGCAGTGAGCAACTTGATGCATACCAAATCTCAGTCAATTTGCCACAGGGTTTATAAACTAGAAAGCCAAAAGTAATTGAAAACAAAATTCTGATTAATTAAAAGATACAGACCAGAGTAAATTGTTCATAGTAGGATCTGAAGGAGTTGATAGATAGGATCTGGAAGAGCACATAAAGAAGACAATATAATAAATCTGCGACCAAATTATACAATGGAGTTATAAATCGAACAGCAAAACGGAATTTGAAAGGAAGCATATCATCAGAAAATTGAATTGAATTGAATTGAATTACCTAATATCGTATCACATTGATTCTATAGACAAAGGGGGGAAAAGCAGAGTTTTGGAATGTTCTTCTTCTTCTTCTAGGCATTTATAGCTTCCGCTGCAAAATGGTCACCGTTTCGCTTTTTCACTTAAACAACAAAACACAAATCGATGACTTTCCTGCCACGTGGAATTTTGAGATTTTTTTTCCTTTATCAAATTTTCATAATAATGTAATTGATTATTTTATCCATTTTAGGTTACAAACAGTCATATTTCCCAACCCTCCCAATCCTCTCACTTTTAATGTCACATCAGCTGAAACATCAGCTTTTTCCCAACCCTCTCTTAACCCTCCCATGACCCTCTACAACTCTTACTCAACCCTCTCAACCCTCTCACTTTACCCCACACACAACACACACAAACTCAACAATGTTTGGAGCGGCATGGCACACCCGCCTCCCACCTAGCCCGCCGGACAGAGAAACGCCACACCGGAGACCCGCTGTACCCGCCGGGCCCGGCGGGCTCAACTGCTGCAGCCCGCTGTACTGCTGCGTGTGGCCTTATAAAACCTCTAAATACACCAAAATAGTCATGGTTTCCGCTATCCGACGAGCCATAATAATGGACTACACCTTTTCCGGCCAAAGCCCCCTTTTTCGTCCGGCCAAAAGAATCCACCGCCGACAACCTTTAAACGCCTCCAACAGCGGAGGTCCCCATTTTGTTGAAATCTGATTGGACCACATGTCGATCTTCCATGAAACCCTAATTCTCTTTATATGATAACACGAGTAGCCGAGACACACACTTAAAAAATTTTAATCCCTTTTCTCAAGAACACTCTCATTTATTCACTTCATCATTGTAATCATCATCATCTTCTTCTTCTTTGTTTTTGTAGGGACCGAGTACTAAATTTCTTTCTTTCTTTATTCAACATAATCAAGAGGTTTGGGACACTTGGTAGTTTTCACGTGATTTTGTCGGTTGGCCATCAATAAAAAAACACATGTTCATTTTTCTCGTCGTTTAACATCTTAATGGCTCGTGAAGTAAGATTTTTAGCTTTTTGTTGTTTAGATAGGTAACGTTTGTAAAGCAGTTTTGAAAAAGTTATGATGTGTATGTTTAGATTTATTAAGTGTTTAAAACGTTTAAATATTTTTTAGATGTATATAGATTGTTTAGATGGGTAGTGTTTATAAAGCGGTTTTAAAAAGTTTTGGTGTCTATATAATATTTATAAAGTGTATAAAACATTTTAAATTTATTTTCAGATGTGTATAGATTGTTTACATGGGTAATATTTATAAAACACTTTTAAATTTTTTTGATGTGCATTTACTTTCTAGATTTATAAAGTGTAAAAAGTGTTTTAAATCTCTTTTTAAATGTGTATAGATTGTTTACCTAGGCAATGTTTATACAACGGTTTTAAAAAGTTTTAATGTTTATATAATATTTAGATTTATAAAGTGTATAAAACGTTTTAAATTTATTTTTAGATATGTATAGATTATTTAGGTGGGTAATGTTTATCAAAAGATTTAAAAAAGTTTTGATGTCTATATAATTTTTAGATTTATAAAGTGTATAAAATGTTTTAACTTTTTTTATATTTGTATAGATTGTTTAGATGGGTAATGTTTATAAAATGGTTTTAAATTTTTTGGATGTGTATGTAATTAGTAGATTTATAAAGTGTATAAAATGTTTTTTTTAATTTGTATAGATTGTTTAGATAGGTAATGTTTATAAAACGATTTTAAAAAGTTTTGATGTCTATATAATTTTTAGATTTATAAAGTGTATAAAATGTTTAATTTTTTTTAGATGTGTATAGATTGTTTAGATTGGTAATGCTTATAAACTGTTTAAAAGTTACGATTGTGTATATAATATTTAGATTTATAAAATGTATAAAATTACATAAATTTTAATTTAGATGTGTGTATTCTTTAGATTGGTTTTGTTTTTTGATGTGTCGAGAATTTACATATTTGGTTCATGTATTTTGAAAAATTACACATTAGGTCCCTAAAGTTAGAAAAATTACACATTTGGTCCTTGAACTTTGAAAAACTACACATTAGGTCCCTAAATCTAGAAAATTTGCATAATAGATAAACTTTTAGAATTTATACATTAGGTCCCTAAAGTTAGAAAAACTACACATTAGGTCCTTGGAATTTACACATTTGGACCCTTGACTTTTAGAATTTACACATTAGGTCCTTGAAGTTACAAAAATTAAACATTTGGTCCCTAAACTTTTAAAATAACACATTAAGTCCCTAAAGTTAGAAAATTTTCGTATTTGGTCTTTGAACTGTTATAATTTACACATTAGGTCCCTAAACTTTTAGAATTTACACATTTGGTTTCGTGACTTTTAGAACTTACACATTAGGTCCCTAAAGTTAGAGAAATTACCCATTTGGTCCCTAAACTTTGAAAAATTACACATTAGGTCCCTAAATTAGAAAATTACACATTTGGTACTTCAACTTTTATAATTCACACATTAGGTCCATGGACTTTTATAATTAACACATTAGGTCCCTGAACTTTTTGAGTTTACACATTAGGTTACTAAAGTTTGAAAATTTACACATCTGATCCCTGAACTTTAAAAATTTACACATTAGGTCTCTAAACTTTTAGAATTTACACATTAGGTCACTGAACTTAGAAATATTACACATTTGGTTCCTAGACTTTTGGAATTTACATCCTTCAAAAATTACATTGCTTTCTGTGGGCGTCATTGACAATAAGGAGTAAGGTGGTACTTTGTGTACTTATCAGAAGCAGATTGACTGAGGAAGGACATATTTGTTTCAGAACACTCCATTTACACATTGGTTGGACGTTGCGATGCACGGTGGAGATGTTTGCTTATCAGTTTATTACTGTAGTGGCAGGTTGAGGTGTTGGGTGCGAAACAAGAGCAGTTACACTTTACCATCGGTGGTCACATCCGTCAATTTAGCCTAGAGGAATTCATGCTTATAACCGGACTCCCTTTTGGTTTGTTGCTAAGGATTAGTTCCATACATGGTGATGCCTTCATTCGAAGGTTATTTCCAGCTTTCGTCGCAGGTGCAGATAGGGTAACCCCTTGCGTGTGAAGATTAGTGAGGTTTATGCTCTGTTTGAAGACATGCACGATTTATCTGATGAAGATAAAGTTCATGTATGTTCCATTGTGATGGTTGAACTAGTATTCCTAGGTCGTCAGCCTCATCGACATGTTACTGATAAAGTAGTTAGGGCTGTCGATGATCTGGACGTATGGTCCGAGTATCCATAGGGATATCTCATATGGAGTTTCACCTATAAGCACAAGAACGGTGCATTTAGTAGACGAACATAATCGACATAAAAATTTTCGTTATGTGGCTTTTTATACGTGTTTAAGGTTAGATAAGTACTCATCAATTAATGCCTTTTGATTTAAAGTTCATTTGTTGTTTGTGTAACTACATATTTAGATTCTAGAGATGTTCCCCGTCTCTAGTAGGTTTTTTACGAGGAAAAACAGGCATTCTAGGGGAATTCGCTGGGAAAGGATGACTGTTTGGCGTTCTTCAGGTTTTCGAATGTATGTTTTTTTAAAGTAATCACCAATAAATGTTTTTTGACTTAGAGATTATTTAAGATCTAGTATGTTAAGCCGACATGATTTGTTTTTCACATATTAGGTAAGGAGGCACCCACATGAGCGCCTTATAGCGAATGATTTCAAGGAGCAGGGGTGGTACAAAGAGAGCCATGTGGTTTCAGAACCCGATGAGTGTTCGACCGCCGAAGAGGGTTAGACGTGTTGTGGAGCCACGACACGCTTCCCCATTAAGATCCTCGCCCGACGATGACGATGATACGGGATCGAGTGACCGCCATCACGGTGAGGCCCCTCGAGATGATCCTATGGATATAGATCGATACCAGGATAACTGGGACGAGTTGGAATAACTAAAAAATTTTCACATCGTTTTCGAGGAACAGAAAAAACATGAGAAATAGATTCAAGAACTTTAGGATGACATGGTGAGTTTACAGGTAAATGTTTAACCTAATTTATTGTCTGCGTTTGAAATTTTGTCTATTATTGACGCATCGTTAATTTTCTTAGTTTGGGAAGGGTAGTTTGGTAATATCATATAGTATTTTGAATTTTAGTTAAGTTTTATAATATTAATTTGATTTAATTCTAATTAAAATATAAGTTTGGATATAGATGTGAATTTTATAGTTTTAGGAGGATATATATATATATGTAGTTTTGAAGTTTGCAAGGAATTGGAATAACATTGAAAGTTTGTAAATATATGAGTAAAATTCCCCTTTTTTTAAATAACTTTTTAAAGTTTACAGCATTTATCTTTTTCTTTTAAACCATGTGTAACGATTATTGAAACAAGGGGTTTTTTTTTACCATTTTTATACTTATGTATTTACGAATACGCTAATTTTTTTTCTAAAATCTACTACCATTTTGCCGACCCCTTTCTCCGGCTATTGGCGAAAAGTGAGGCCCACAAAAATAGTCAATGGAATGGCAACATGTGGCACAATAATTTTTTTAAAAATTAAAACTTTTCTCGACAGCATCTGCATACCGTCATCGTCAACCCACCCCTGATTGAAACATGTATTTCGTTGGGGGGGCATCGTTTGTCGGCCGTTTCGCAGAAGACGGTCCAAGATTGTCAGTCACGGGTCCAAGATTGTCAGTCACGGGAATTGTTGTTCCCAAAATCTACTTGAATCAATGAACTAATCTGAAATCCCCAAATAGTGAGATAAATGCGGAAGCGATAAGTGAGAGGGGTTCAGAAAAGCTTTGGTAGTAAACACACTAAACAAATATAAACAGAATCATAAGTAGAGAGAAGTAATTGTCGTTGTATGGTCTGATTTCATTGTTGATGAAGAACACCAAGAACATGTACAAACTCTATGAAATAAAGCTCTCAACAGATTTCACTCTCTCTCAAATTGTGTGTGTGCTTGCTTGCGTACATTTTTGTTGTTCCATGTTCAAGCTCTAATCAATATGCAGTAAGTAGAGAATGAATTGGAAAGCCATAAATCATTGAATCTTGATGAACACATTACACAGTGTTTACACCAAGAACACACACAGTAACTCTCTCAGCTCTCTCAACTCAATCTCCGT
>LUCG01302518.1:0-11960 GCA_001633085.1 Carthamus tinctorius
CCCTCCCATGAATCGCATCAATCCTCCGTGATCACGTCCACTGTAACCCAAGATGTGTGGCTGGGATTGCTCCTCGTTTTTTCTTAAATTGACATGTTTCTGCTATGAACCTCTCTCTCTCTCTCTCTCTATATATATATATATATATATACATACGGTCAGGTTCAAATGGAAATTCAAATTTGATTGTGGACGTGAGGACAACCGAGAGCGCGCCACCTGACCTATTCGACTCGTATTTAGTCTAGATAATACAGGATTATTCAGACCGAATATGTCACGTGGCGCGCTCTCGATTGTCCCTACGTTCACATTGAAAAATGAGTTTCCATTTGAACTTTCCTCTATATATATATATATGTGTGTGTGTGTGTATATGCATAAGACATTTTGAGATATAAAACTGACTATTTAATGTGTTATTCATAATGAATGAATGTGATGTGTTGTTCATAATGAATAGAAGAGAAAAGAAATACCTGAGAAAAGGCAGGACCAGCCTTAGGGTCAGTGTACCAATAAAAGTGACCTTCATGGGTACTAAAACTAAGAGCCAAGGAAAGGTACATGAAAAGAGATGGCTTCCAAACTTGTGGGAATTGGATGGTCTCATACATGCCTTTTAGTGCTCCTCCCAACTTATTTATTGCCTGTGAATGTGATTTTAAACATGATTTAATAAAAAACATAATATTTAGCTTTATCGAACGATTGGATAATGTTTCTCCCAACACTCGGACCCGATACGAAAGTTAGAGCTCAACGATAACAGAAACCCGTATTTGTCTATGAAGTAACAAAATCAAAACAAATCAATCACATGTGCATTCTCGTGAATAAGAACCTTTGCCATACGGTTTTAGAACTGTGTAACGTTGGGTCTAGACCATAATGGATTAACGACCGCCTTTGGGTTGTCGATACCAATTTAGGAAAAACAAAGTTAAAAATAAATCAAACCTGTCTTTTTGATCCCGAAGAGTCGTTAGATGTTCTGTTTTCGTAGATTACGAACCCTAAAAATATCTGTGATGCTGCCGGAACTGCCAAGAGTCCCAAGGCGACCTACACGTCGTTACAAGCAAAAATCGTCGGTCGTTTGAAAATAAAACGTACCTTATTCTTATTCTTATTCATAATTTGGGTGTTGTATTATAAAAACGGAGGCTAAATAGCTAATTGCACCCCTATGATTGCTAAATGCACCCCTAGAAGCTAAAGTCTTCCTCACACGTATCACCATCACAACCAGCTTTTTACGTTCCCCATGCACAGAATGCCCCTGATTTATGACGTTCACAAGGGTGTATATAGCATTCCCCTATTCGTAAAATTCGAAGTAGAAAGCGAAAAGGTTGCTGGAATCGGAAAAAAAATTACGGACCTGAGGACCGAGATGATGAACCAAGAAGCCGCTGGTGGAGTAGCCGATGAGCGCACCGGCGGACGAGCACGCCCCGCAAAGGCTTTGCATGTCCGGAGCCAACGCCTTGAACTCGATGCTATTCCTAGCTATACAAGCATCTATGGTCACGTCCGCGATGGCCATCCCCGCCGCGACCGCGATCAAACACCATAACGCCGCGGCCACCCCCACCCTGACGCCACCCTCGGCCACCGTGGTGGCCGCCACGACCCCAACCACGCCGGCCACAACGAAGTACGGCCGTCTGTGGTACCCCATTACTGGGAAGACGTCGGTCATGAGGCCCCACAGGGGCTTCATGACCCACGGAATGTGGTACAACCCCACGAAGAGCTGGACCCTCGAGGGTTGTACCCTCTGGACGTCTTTCCAGTAGTAGTCCGAGACGACCTTAAAGAAGGAGGCCGAGAAGCCGTGGCTGAGGCCGTAGACGAGGAAGATGCCGAGGATGAACGACGGGTTCAGCTCGGAGGATAGCATGCTTAGCCATTGGAATGGTTGGAGGATGAGGGATGTTATTGTTAGTGGGTTCTTCTTGGGTTGTTCTGAGGTGGTTTCCGGTGGCGGGTGGCGGTGGTTGGTGGTGGTTGTGGGCGGAGAAGGGTCAATGAGATTTTGTGTTTCCATGTCTAAAGAGGACATTTTGAGATCTCTGATCCGCCAAATATGTGTTGACTCCTTCAAGAGGAAATGGTCTTCGTTTCTTGCGGAAATCAATTCTTTATTCTATAAATGTTTTATTTAACGGGGAATTATAAATGGACCCGGAATGGTATCTAAGTGGGACCCAATGTAAGAGGTATACTTTTATGTGAGTGAGAAAAGACCTATGGAGGATCCAGATAACAACACCCGTAACATATAATCAGACATAAAAATACGTGATACGTTTCATTAAAAATTAAATCAGATATAAATAGATCGAGTCGGATTTAAACAAGAATGTTATATATTTAAGAAAATAAAAAAACAAGTGAATCGTATGTGATTTACACTAATATCACGTATAAAATCACATGTGATTTATGCGACTTTGTCTAAAGACTAGAAGACGCACCTAAAGTCACCCCATGTCCTTTTTTGGCCACCGATGTAAAAAGTTCACATATGATTTGACTGTTTTCATATTTTCTTAAATTTGTTAACGTTCTTGTTTGATTGTCTTTTATATATGTGTAACTCTATGCATTTTAGAATATAATGTTTGTTGTTATATTAAGGCTATCAGTATCCAGGCCCTCTGAACCATCTACCGCATCAACTTTACCATAAACCCACTATAAGGTATAAGCCCTCTGTACCTTCTCTGTTAGTACCCGAACCTACCAAACCAAATACCCAATACAATTAAAAGAAAGTGTGAGAAAGGAAGAGGAACAGGTTACTCGGCTTCCCCACAACACTGGCCTCAGCCCGCCGCCAACCCGTTGGCGTTCGTAGCAGATCCCGCCCAACAATGCCGCTGGTCTAAGCCCGATAAGACCCGTCCACCGTTACTCATAGCCTAACAAGTACTTCATAATTTAAAATATATCTTGTAATCGTTTATAATTCAATAAAATTGCAATTTTACCTTTTAAATAACTATTTTTCTTTCATGTATATTTATATAAAATAAAACTTTAAATAAGATTATATAAAAATTTTGAGTTAAACATTGTAACACTATAACTTATAGTTCATTATAGTTGTTAACTATTATTAATCGTATGTTTTAAATTTTATTTCTAATTTAATAATAAATTCAAGAATTTTTTAATAAATAATAAATTTGGGTTTCAAAATTGGCGTACCGCATGAAGATGCTCTATTAGAATTTTGTTTTTTTAGCTATTATTATAGTTATAAAAAAAACCATAGAATATTTCACTAATTTATTATACATCTTTAAAAAAATCATCTTTTTGTAATAACTCGCATATTTCTCAAGAACATTATTTGGTTATCAAGCACACAGAAACTTTTTTTTGGAAGGGTGTCCGGACCAAAGCCTGACTAATCCCCGGCAATTTTGGGGGCTAAACATGGCACCACTTAAATGTCTCCAGGCATGTGCACAGGAAGGCTCGAACTTGGTTAGGGCGCTATGAACCCCTCGAGCGATAACCAATCCGCCACAGCACTGGAAGACAAGAACACAGAAAACTTGTACACCAGAATTTGAAAGATGCGTGGTTAATTTAAAAACATTACGACGTCTGTTTGAATTATAATCGACCATTGTTTTGGGTGCTTAATTATACAGTAATATAACACATGGATTCAAATATTCAAAATTAGAACAAGAACATACATATGAAAAAAGGGAATTAAATCGGGGATTTTATCAGTAAGACATAGTTTATCGATGATGACAAAAGATCAAACATCCAATAACGCAATCCATTCGATACTACAAATGAACGAAAATAAGTGAAACAAAGACGTTTTCAAGGCAGTTCTGGAAGCCAAAGGAGGTGCTAACCGAGTTAAGACACTTTGTGTCATTAAGTCGTAAACAAACACTGATATATGACTGAGAGCTGAATTAAGCATTCAGCACATTAAGTCCATTGGATCCAAAACAAATAGCCCCCTTGATATTTTTGTTTTATCTAGTTTGTGGAGTATTGTGTATTTTGTTATTTGAAAAATAATGGCATAATAATCCTTTTTAGTTTGGTTTGGTTTTTAACTCAAAATATGAAAGTGTGCATTTTTTTTTTAAATCTGAAAAGGGTGGTTTGGGTAAAGAATAATGCAAAACCATTATATTTTTCCTACCAAAACCCAATAAAATGATCAAATGACTAACTCTTCATTATCAAACAACACACACAGGCATTCTAAAAGAAGCAGGCAGCAGCATATGCATATTAACATACCCCCATAATATTGCTTGCTTGCTTGCTTGCAATATGAAGCTAAGATTGTGATTGTGATTGTGATTGTGGTTCGGTTAAAACGGTCTCCCCAACATCGCTCTTACAGAGGGGGCACGAAGCGTTGATCTTCAACCATTTGTCCACGCAATCCTTGTGAAAGAAGTGAGAGCACGGCAACTTCCTCAGTTCATCGTTGTTTGCATACTTTGCCAAACAAATGCAGCACACCTGTCCAGTAAGTAAATAAATACGCGTTATAATCCCACCAATGGGTAAGCGTTCTTCCAAGACTGTTGCCAATCTCAATTTTCATACAAAGCGAATCAATTTAACCCTACCCCTTTATTTATACCTGATAGCCTGCATTAACAGTTTGTACTATCGCACTAACTACTTGTACCTTCCATTTAAGGTTGATAAATTACTAAACTACCCATGGCGTATTAAAACCCTAAAACCTTCCAGAATTCTTTTTCCTGCCTACCTCACTCCTGCCACACTGCCAGTCAAGTGTGTACCTAAGTCCAAACGCAGGCGTGCACTGTGTTGGTATTGACAATACCCGAAAATTATGGACCATACATTCACAGGGATGCGAGAACTGAGTTGAAATCTTGGCATTTCTTTTACTAAAAAAATATACGAGGGTTCACAATTTTCAAAGTTAGAAATAAAGGTTAAAAATGAAATTAGATGCAAGTTTTATGACTAAAAAAGTTTTTTTTTGAAAAAACAAGGGGAATTGTCACTTTTCCAGATGGTTTGTACTAATATGGACGCCATAACTGAAGTAAAACTATGATAAAACTTGGGTTTTAACACACTCCCGAATCTGAAGCTAAGAATCTCAGAATTTCCAACTCAGAAACAGAAGACATGAAAGGTTGAAACCAAATTTCCAACTTTGTTACCTGAATCTACGACTAAGTTGTTTCAACTAGAAGACACATAATGATTTGAAGATAGCACAGTTGCAACACTAATGTTTAGCTAAAAGCACAAACACTATAAAATAAGTCAGAAATAATCAAGAAAAAGGAAGAACTTACTGCATCTTCTCCAGATAAAACACGCTCGTGTTCTGTTCCTGCAGCCACAACCCCACCCTCGCTAGCACCGGACTGTGTTTCCTTATTTTTTCCATGCTTATGTTTCTTAATCGTGAATTTGTAGGTAGGCAAAGAATTAATCGACTCTGTAGTGGCTCCTCTATTTTGTGACGAGTCTTCCCGAAAACCCAGGACAGAAATTATACAAGGGAGGCAGCAACAGATTGTAGCACACAAGATGAATGGCATTGCGTACCCGATACAGCTAAAGGTAAGAAACACTAAACATAACCTGTCGAAAACAAAAAAAAAATACATCAGATGGCAGTGCAACCATGAAAAGGATTGATAAGGAAGCGGATGATGTTAAATGACAGGTACCTGTACAAGTTTGGAGCCTCAGAAGCAGACGAATGGCCTCCGAAAATCCACACATTCCCAATCACGAACCACACCGCGAAGAAGCAATCTAAGCCCATTTTGAAGTATTCGACAAGTACTTTGAGTCTGCGACAGAAACCAAATCTTTTCTATTAGGTTTGCAGATGTTTTAGTGATAGAATATAAGAATACTCGCGCACCGCACTTATTGGTATACAAAATTCAAATTCTGTATTTGATTGAAAGGGCCTTTTTGTACTTTGGTTCAATTAGATGATTCATTTCTAAATTCTAGTCAGGCTCCATGTAGTACGATATATTTTAAAGACAAATTATACGATGTACCAATTTGAGACTCCTATTAATTTTTGGAAAATTTTCAAGGTGAAAAATATATGACCATTACAAAATCTTGATGGTGTTAGTCGTGGTCTACAAGATGTCAACAAGGGTTCTAACAATGTCAATCACTTCTATCATAACGATGTGCTCAACCGAACAATGAATTTTGTCTTTGCCGTATAGCAAGTCCTATTTAAGTATCTCCATTCTTGTTGAACATCTCATTCTTGATACTCATTTTTAGTTTCTTCATAAATAAAGGATGCTAAGTGCAGATATCTGAAGTCAGAAAGGTACGGTGACTGGTGAGGTAACTAATCTTCATTAGTCTATTACAGTGCTAGTCTTCTAGACATGGTTCTTTAGCCATCTTTCTTTAGTGGGTGCACCTGCAACTTAGCTGCGTATCCACATAATCCTAAAAGATATCTATATGCAAGATTATAACCTTTATGGAATAAGAATATAATATCATTTTGCTATATCTCTTTAATGTCTAGAATGTACGGCCGTGTAGAATATTCAATGAGGCATGCGACACAGCCCCTCTAAGGCACATAGTGCAACAAGAAGGATTCATTCAAAGCACAAGCCAACTCTTTGGACTAATTTTATGAATCAAAAACAAATATTCCTACTCCCTTTAGTTCGAATGGAACTTAAGCCCATTAAGCATCTTTTCGACAAGAATATAACACATAAAGGAAACTTATATTGAGCATTCACATTAGGGCCTGACCACTACCTCAACCTTTATTCTGCCTCTTTTGTGTCTTCACCTCTGATTTGTTATCTATGATGATTCTGTTCGTGAGCTTGAGGTTAAAATGTTGTTAATGGTAATTGAGTGGTTGTAGTTTATGCTATTATTGTTAATTAACCATCAATTGTTAGCTGATGTTAATGGTTAATTGATGTTAATATTATTGTTAAATTGTTAATTGGTGACACTTAAATGAACTAGTCTTCAGGTATATTTTGTTATTTTCTATGTTACTGATACTTTAAAAGTTAATTTCTATATACAAATATAAAAGACACACATCTCTCCTTGCGCTAGCTAGAGTCGTACACTCGTACTTATATTTTTCCTTGTCAGTTATGCAGCCTTAATGACGACTTTGTGGGTACAGTGTACTCAAAACAATCAACTTCTGATACTCTCAAAGTCTCACCGATCATTACCACTTTAGCAAAAACTTCAACAAGAGTCCATGGAACCTTTCCTTTCCAACTCATCTCTTCCTGTAAAAGCAATTGCGAACTTATTTCTTGCTTACTCCTGTAACCTACAGAGTTGCCTACATTGGCATTTTAGACATAACTATTAGCATAGTTAATGGATTTCCATTTTAAGCTGCTGTTGGGCACACTTTCTTAAAAATAGATGGGAGACAACCATGAAATCTATCGTGGGGTGAACCAGGGACAACTCAAAGAGTCATGATCCATTTCATATCACTTGAGGATCACCGTTCCTCTTTTTGTTCTTTAATTCTAAGCAGCTTTCCAAACTATCTTATTCTTGGAAAGACCAATCTGACATTTCATGTCAAAACATAGAACATTTCTTCTCTTGATAAATATAAATATATCCATCTAGTTAAGTAGATCAAGTTGTGTGTTCTATCATCTTTGAACAAGCTTCCTTATCCCGTATCTAGCAAATCGAATGTATCAAAGAGACAAGATAACAAAGACCAAAGAGTCACACTCAGCTGAACAACATACCCTTTCCATATGAAGTGGAAACATTATTTAATATTTTACTTTATTTGAGTAATGCTACAACCGATTGTGCGTTGACTGCGTTACCCGCATTAATGTGCACATCTAACAAAGAGTTATTTTTCAACGTCAATTAGGAAGCTGTTATTCTATTCCATATATATAAATAATAGTACTGGTTCAGATAGTATCCTCTCATATGGTATTAATAATAAAGTAAAAAGAATCATCCAGCAAGACAGCATTAAAGACAAAAAGACGCATGAAGAAGAAATGCAGCCTGATGCATTGAGTTGCAATTAAGGAACACAACTCAGCAGCATCCAACTCCCAATAATTAGATAATTAGGAGTATAATATCACAACTCTATTTTAACTGATGAAACAAGCTACCTCATCTATTAAAGAAAAGACGTGAATGGAATGGACTGAATAATTAGTCTATAAATTATTAGTAACTAAAAATCTGAGTGTTCGCAACTACTCTATCCTAAGCAGACAATAAACCAATCAGACACATACTGACAAAGGAAACAGAAGACATATGCTAAACATTTTTGCAACTACTACATACCTTGCTCTCAGCAAAACCGCTATAGGTGTTGTTGTACTAGCGGTGTTGTGAGTGTCTCCTACCGAAGTCCTTGCATTTGAAGATGAAGTGAAAGAGGTGGCTATAGCAGAAAGTGTACTTGGAGTAGAACCTTGATGAGGCTGAGACGGATCTTGGTCTGACGCTTGGTTGCGATAATAAAAACGCCAAAAGAGCAGAGGTAGAGTTGCAACGCATCCAGAAGCATAACCAATAACCCATTGAAATAGTGGAGCACGAGGATGCTCATGCCTCGACAAGGACAAAACAATAATGGCTGCTATTATTTGGCTCACCGTTATAACTAATTCAATAGATATCCAATAGCCAGAATTCAATGGGCTCCTACGACGACCAGGGCCATCCCCCCTCCTAGCAAATGGTGTACTACTCCTTGCATTTGTTCCATTGACAGTAGAAAAAGAATGCTGGAAAACAGGATTACTCACACTCGTTGTAGGCAGGTCTTCATTCGGCTGTGAGTTTGACCCGTTGACAGGTCTATCTTGGATTGCGCTAGATGAGGAAGGTTCACTGTTACTTGTTATATCAATCACATGCCCACTCTCATTACAGGTTTCTGTTCGCTCCATTACAAGTGGTGCCTTTGTTGTTTGGATTTTACGATGTAGTCCCAGTACACAAACGCCCATCTAACTCTCCAGCAACTAATGAGCAAACGAACACATGAGCTAGTAACACCAAAGAACGCTTCAAAATGATTAAATTGCACGCGCTAGTGTCTTGTATTGCCATACACGAAATGAAATTCAAAGTAGCACCATACGATGAGTATATTGTGATGATCAGCCTGCCAAGACACAAATGCATGTTACATGAAACTCTTTCTCCTTACAATTCAAAAGCATCATCCTATTCTAAGAAAGCGTTCAGCGGTTTGGGAAAGAGGCCTTTGTACACAATATTTCCCTGCCTTTGTCAAAGATATCGTGTACAAAATCTTCCTTCCCCATATAGTGGGATAGCAATTATGAAGTATCACTTGACATATGAAGATTTTGCTTACGATGTTAGTCACTCGAAGCACAGAACTAAATTGTGCATTATTTTTGCCGACTACGTCCACTAACTTAAAGAAGTTCTTAATGCCTTGCCAATATGGGGTAAAATTGTGGAATTTCATATGCAATGCTCAAATCATCACTATTAACACTGCATCAAGAGTAAGGCGAAATATAGTACAACAAGCAAGCTACTTATAGTTCAGTTTTATTTATGCAACATCAATAACTCTTAAGATTTCTTGCATTTCCTATCTTTCTCTCGGAAATAAACACAACGAAAAAGATACATTTATGATTATGGCAACTTTCTGATCAAAGTCATATCAATTGAAAACCATACTAACATTTGCTCAAGCCCTAACCAATAAATTTTAAACCAAAGTATCAGTCATCTTGATTGTACTCTAATTCCAATAAATTCTCAACTAATACACTCCAAATTCGAAATAACAAACAATTACACAAAATCCCTAACCGTTTACTTTCCAAAAATTCGCAAACAAAATTCAGATTAAATAATTCATCGTAAATGCACCATGAAACCAAAAACCTAATCCACCAATAAATCAAACAAAAACACCACCGATTCAAACGTTCCATCATCAAATCAATCAATACTCCGAAGTCCAAAACTGGCATCAGAATCTTGATCTTTCTAACAACGTGTATACAAACAAAATCAACAACCAACTAAACCTCAATACGGAACTTTCACAAGATAATAATAATAACCTAAAAACAATCAACAACGAATCAATGAAAGTACAAGAAAGCATTCAGTTGTCATCGAAATCTCACAATTGAAAACCCTAGGCAGTGCACCAAATCAATCTTCTTCTTGCGTATCTCAGCTGATTTTTCTCGCAAGAACCAGATGAAAAACAACAAGTGAGCAGTGAGTATGCGATTAAAACCAACACAGAAATCCGATGGATATTTATTTTTTCAGCGAAGTTGTGAAGATCAAATCGTTGAATCCAAAGATTGGAATTTGCACACACACACACAGAGTGATTGATCCTTTCCTTTTGTTTTTTTTATTGGGGGAGATAGATACAGATAGTGTGTATCTATATATTATATAGTGTGTGTTAGCTTTGACTTTCTTGTTGCTTGATTAGAATGACTTTGGATATTCTTTAGGTGCGCTATTTGACCTTGAAGATTGTACAACTACCACAGCACAAAGTACAATAATTTAAAGCATCCACTTAATATCTACGTCGTTTTCTACTCGCTTGGTTATTTGACAAATGTTAAAATTTAAGAATGATATGAAGAAAGAGAATTAGTGCATTACACATGTCAAATAATCAAATAAGTAGGAGGATGTGTAGGTTAAAAATGTAGGAGGAAATATAATTTCTCTAACTCAAATACCTAAGTACACATAAACCGATAAGGGGTAAGGATCATTGCACCCTCTATCTAACCTATGAAATGATATATTTTCAAACTTCTTTGGTAGTTTTTATCATAAATAAGTTGACTTTTTTTATTTTAAAATGATATATTTTCAAATTTTTAGGTAGCTTTTGACTCTTGTTATAGGTATAGAGGGTGTCCTTAACAACATCCAACCGATAAACATAATAAAAATAGTAATTTTTATTTTCTTAAAAAAAATATAATTATGTATTTACTTTTAAAAGATAATTAACATTTAAATTAACTTACAATTATAATTAAACCAAAAAAATTAAAAGTTTATAATTTTTGGGTTGATATCCATGTATGTTTATACATTAAAATAAAGTAATAATTGATCAATCTCTAGTTTTCCAAATTATTTATAACTTGTATGAATATAACTTGTTAGGTATTGTTATTAAACAAATTGCTACCTTACTTTTATGTAATTGTTAGAATGTATATAAAACGACTTTGTTTTTTACATTTTTTCCAATTATAACTTGATTAACTATAAATTATTAGCAAATATTAATCATTAATCAATAATCTTTATGCTAATTAAAAAATTTATTACTTTTAATTATCCGTGGTTTTAAAATTTCGTTATGGTTCCTATTGTTTATATTATTTTCATTCTTATGATTAAAACTTGATTGTTTTTTTTTTTGTCTCTATGATTTAATATTCATTTATATTTTAGTCCCCATATTAAAAATAATAATTAGTCTTAGGGACGAAAATAAAAATGCATTACATACCATTTTAACAAAAACCAAAATTTCAAAGAAGGAAATTCAAAATGTTCAACAAACCACAAGAACAGAAAACATAATTTACTCTAATTATTTTATTCAATATATTAGTTATCAAAAAGCAAATATAACAATTCAAGAATGTGTTTTATCATGGTCTATGGATCAATCCAATAAAGTGCTACATATATATAAAAATATTGTAAATCATGTAAAGATTCTGAACACCAAAAGCAATTCTTGAATTTCTCGTTGTGCATCATTTTTAGGGGTGTAAATGAGCCGAGACAACTCGCGAGCTACTTGAGATCGACTCGGTCAAAATTCGACTCGAATAAACTCGGTCAAAACTCGACTCGAATAAAACTCGACTCAAGATACTAACGAC
>LUCG01302548.1:0-12106 GCA_001633085.1 Carthamus tinctorius
GGGAAGGGCATACGCATTGACGTATTCGTTATACCACTTTACTTTGTTTAAAAGTTTTTTTTTGTTAACTCCAATTTTTGGAGTGTTACAGTTAGTTTACTAGCTTCAGAATCAATTTTGTTACAATAATTTCTTATATTATTTTGACAAGAAGAATTTAAATTGAATTTATTAAATACTTCAAACCTATGGAATAGAAGCATCTTTTAAATGATTAAACTTAAGCAATGTCAAATGAATATATAACTTATAAGTCTCAAAACATTACTTTCTTTATATATTGCTCAGTTAAAACTATTGAAAACAATCTTAACAACATTATATAATTATATCAATTCTAGTCCGCAACTATGCCTTATCGATAGGATTTAGCATTCTTCTAAGCTATATATGTCATTAGTCGGCTAACAAACTCAATAAGTATTAGATTTTTTTTGAAAAAAAAATAGTTCATAAACATGTAATGACATCAAGGATACCAACTTGGCCTTCTAATTATAGTAATATACTACCTAATTATACCACATATTGATGTAACATAGGGACCTGCAAACAACACACAAGAAACATTATACTAATGATAATGAATGTTATTTTTCTTTATAAGTTTATAAAATATGTAATAGCTTTTTATATTATGTAATATCTAAGCAAGTGTAGTATTGTCAATGTCCATAAAAAATACAATAACTTATGCTTTTTAATTTATGATGAGATTTACTTGTTTTGTCTAAAAGGAACTACAACGCTTTTTACGGCTTTGTTTCTAGCAACCTGACAAGGACTTCACAGTAGGTTGCCCATCCTGGTACTGCCCTCACCCAATCACGCTTAACGGTAGAGTTCCAAGAACCTGTCATGCTTGTGGTTCCAAAACACATTGTGTCTACTAAGGCCAAAATATTACTTATGAATCCCATATCTCTCATGTCCGCGGCGATATGGTATTTGCCTAAGGTATTATAAACACCCCTTTAGGGACTCATCGTTCTCGATGAGGTTTGCCCCACATCCTGAACAGCATAGGAGCGGCTCTGATACCAACTTGTAACCATTCCCAAAATCACATAGCAATGTAAAAGCAACATATTTCTCAAATTCCATTATTTCCATAAATGAAGGCATTAACCTAAAACATTCTTTTCCCGTGAGACTCAAACTTAGTACTCACCCAAAATGTGAATAAGAATAATATTTAAATAACAAAACAAGTATCAAAACTAACTCCCAAGACCTTCAACACGTGAATGAGGTTTATTTACTCCAGACCAAACCCATGGATAGAAATCTATACCCAAAATGTTACCGAAAACACGGTTTAAACTCAATACCCAAAGGTTACGCATCGGAACACAAGAACAAGAGATAAATCTCGATAGACAGGGAGACTCGTTTCCATCAAGGTGACAAGTACATGTGAGTGGAGTCACCTAATGTTGTTACTAGGATTACACCTCAGGTTCCATCCTTTGGTGCATATGCCGTATTGCCTACCCTGTCGACTTACACCTCCAACATTACATCCTCAAGTCATACCATACCTTTATTGCATACCCTTTTGGGTTACGCCTCAAGGTATTAAGGAACTTTATTACCACAATGAGTGGCACCACAAGTCCCGGTTTTAATGCACATGTCATTAGGGCATCACCACCTCAAACAACACCATGCCTTTATTGCCTACCCCATTGGGTTACACCTCAAGGACTTAAAGGAACCTTATGGTATATCCTAGTCCGCAAGTTTCACCTCAAGGATATCACCATCCATTATTAAATACTTGCTAGTGGCCCATAAGTTGGCTTATCCCAAACGAAAAAGACTGACTCTTATGCCTATGGATCAAATACATTACAGTCTAAATTGCATGACTCCAAATGAACGACCAACGCACTCAACACATGTAATTTACAAATAAATATGCCATAAATGCAAGTCGTGGATAAGAGAGATGTTTTGTTCATAAATAAAATTCTAGCCTTACTACGCATTTTGGGGGGGACAAGTATAGCAGGTTCTTGGAATCTGCAGTTAAGCATGCTTGGGAGGGAGCAGTACCAAGATGAATGACCTCTGGGAAGTCCTCGCTAGGTCGCCAGAAACAAAGTTGTAAGCCAATGGAACAAAGTGAATAATATTGTGTCATGGTAGGCAGAGTGTTACAATCTATCCCTTCTAAATTCTTTATTCTTGATTCCTTTGCATGTTGACCACTTACTAATAAGATTCTACCAATCAAAGTGACAAAATTAAAGTTACTCTTTGAGTTTTATGACAACGAAATACGAAATATCAACTAGATATAAAAGATTCTTGAGTGTTACCCAAATAGATGTTACATCTTAATAGCTCACTAATATGTCTTCTTAATTGCATTAATAGTTGTAGGTTTACTCCAACCTCCGTAAATATATCTGCAAATTTATTTACTCTTACTTGTTAAAATATATTTTAGATGATCTTCAATAACTTCAACATTTTTTAATAGAAGGAAACAAGTAGCATTTTACTAAAATGGTGACTTTATGTATGCGTTCCTTTTTATGATCAAACCATAAAACCACAAACTTAAACCCAATCTAATTGTTATGTCTGGTTCAACTTTAGAAATAACGGTTCAGTTTTGGGACAATATCCAACGATTTATTAATACGAGTGCGTTTATGATTTCTAATATCAGATCAAATATGACAAAATAAGAATGGTTCCATCCATGTTCCATAGTTCCGAACTAAACATTTATAGCATGTATGAATGTGTGTTTTTACAACGATTCTTGCAACTCCGGTTATCATAATAAGGCAATTTAGATTGAAATTAAAGATTTAATAGTTAATTTTGTTGCAATAACCATTTAATTGTTCCTCTAATATAGTTTATTGATGGAAAAATAAAAGTATAATGAAATAAGTTAATTATTCCAAAAACTTCTCTACCACTTGACTAAACTAAGATATTTCTTGTTGCTTTTCTTTAGTACTTAGTGAGTGTAATTGTTTAAACTCTTACTTGCTTATCTTATAAGCATGTTTATTAAATGACTTAATAAACAAGTTGTGACAAAAAAAGAAATGTGCATTTTGGGTTCCACCATTTGATACATTTTCCCCATCCTATTGTTTGAATCAAAAATCCTGATGCCTAATTTTTTTTTGCATTCAACTCTGTTTTCCTTGGATTTTAAGAAAAAACTAAATTGTCGAGGTAAGTTTACCATTAATTACATTTCAGTCATCTCTGTTCTATGGGTTTATACGAAGTTTTTCTTGGATTTTAACAAAAAACTAAATTATCAAGGTAAGTTTATCATTAATTACATTTCAGTCATCTCTGCTCTATGGGTTTATACGAGTGTTCTACAATAGTTCAGTTGCTATCAACATCCACAATAGGCTTTTTCCACAAAAGATGAGACCCATGTGAAAACCTAATCATAATTACCGCACATGTAAAAGTTCTTCTATTTCTTTTCCTTTTTTTCGTTAGAGGATTTTTTTTATATGCGTATGAGTCCAATAAGGGATGTGGCATAGTCATTGGCGCCTATATAACATGGTGTAATATTCTATCTGTCTTGGGTTCGATACCAAACATTTATAACAATTATGGCTATTGAGTTTAGCAAAACTAATACTGTAACAGTTTATCAAAAATAATTTGGGTGGAGCACGTGAGATTTCCGTCCCGAAGCTTAAGCACCAATGAGGTCCATGGAGCTAGAGGTGTAAAACGTTTTTTTTTATAAATTTAAACTATAATTAATTACATCAATTATATAAACTTACAAAACTAAATTTGGGTCACTCAAATATATGTTTTATTATATTTTCAAATTAATTACATTAATTATATATAAAAATACATCAATAAAAGATCTGTATTTTGACTCATCCCGTGAATTGTATTGCCCATCAAGATTTATTATGTGCGCGTTGTATGAAATAATTTCCCATCTAAATAGGGGTTAAGGTCAACTTTAATTTCTCCATATGTCGATTATTATTACTAGGGTTATCAAACGAAATGCTAATAATTTTAGAGTCTAATTTATAAGATTGAAGATTTCTTTTAATAAAAAAATGACGATCACTCGAATGTGGCGCACCAAACTGTTCAAACTTGATTACACGTTTGCATAATTGTCACGATTGCAGTTCAATCCAATGTGCCATTATGCATATAAAAGATTGTGGTAATCCTAATGGTGCGCTCCATACATCACACGTTAAAGAAACGTTGTTGGGTAAGGAGACAAATTAACATTTGTCGCGTTTCATTTTTAGCAATTTTCCAAAGTTTTTATCACATCACATCTAAGAGTTTGGCGACCTACTGGTGTGTGGCATGGTTGTAAGCTTGTAACATTTGTTGGATCAACTTCATAATGTGAGGATTGTCGAAATGTTTGAATGAACCCGCTTTGAATGATACATTTTGTTGTCATTTGTCGGTTCAACTTGGCATCATATGTTGAGGTGCATAAAAAACCGATTAACCGAAAAACATAAAACCGGTTTTTTTAAAACCGGTTTGGATTTGAACCGGTCCGGTTTAATTTAATGGGTTTATATTATTTGGGACGACCAGTTTTTTTACCAGTTTAAACCGGTTCCAAAAAAAATTTTAATCGGTTTTTTTTAGTTGTCGATTTTCTCCAAAAAATTATATATAATTATATGTATTTACATTTGAATTTATGTTGGTATTTATATAATTATATGTAGTTATACAAATATATTGTATATATAAATTATATATATTTATATGTATTTTGATATTTAGTTATTTATATAATTATAATTTAACTAAAATAAAGTAATTAAGTAAGTTTTAGTTGGTCCAAAATGAAATACCTAAAAAAAATCAATTTTGGCCCAAAAAGTAAAAAATAAAATCTGAAAACAGGGTTTTTTTAAACCGGTTTAAAAAAGTGGTTATAATAAAAACCGAACCGGTTGCAAATAATTATTTTTTGAGACGAAAACCGGTTTAAAACCGAACCGGTTTTTAAAAAAACAGTTCGGTTTTTTAACCGGCTATGTGCATCTCTAATTATACGTCCATATGTGACTGGCATTGTCAAGTATAAGTTGATTTGCCATGGGCCCCACTCTCACCGAAGGGCACAAAACCTCAGTGTTCCACCTTAACATGGAATTTCCTTTCGCCGTAAGGGAAACTCCACAACCTATGCATTGCGCCCTTTTTTCCGTTAATGAGGATCACCATGTTGAAATGGTTGTAAACCGTTGCCTTTCGTCCATGCTCGGCAAGAATTTGGGCAATTTGGTCGTTAGATGCGTCGTGTTGTTCACCGGCCATTTTGGACGAGAAAGATAGAATAGAGACTTTCAGAGATTAGAACTTGTGAGTTTGCGTGAAACAAATACGAGCCGAAATCACAAAATATAGACGAGAATTGTTTGTGTTGTTTACGTTTTGTAACTTAGTATCTAACCCCATATACCACACAACTTATTTATGGTGTTTTTTGGGGGTTTAGAAGGCAAAAAAACGGCTAGTAGTGAAAAAACGGTAAAAACGGGTAGTTTTTTTTTTTTTGAAAAAAAAAGTTATGGGCTTTAACATATTACAAGCCAGTTACTTAACCGGATACTAGTTATTCAAATCGCTCCAAATATATAACCAGTTACAATTATCAGACCTTTAACCGGTTACCGTCGGATACGGGTCAGGCCGGTAAGCACCGGATGGGTTACCGATCAGGTTGGAACCATTTGGCCACCTCTAAATGGATCCCTATTCCAATGCCTCAAAGAAGAGTCCATGAACCCAGAGGTCAAGATCTTGATTTTGGTTGGGGCTAAAGCTACATGCATTACTTTGACTACATTTGGAGCCCTATTCCAATATCTCAAAGAAGGGTCCATGAACCCAGAGGTCAAGACCTTGATTTTGGTTGCATTTGGGCTCGATGACAGCTTCAAAACGATCATGCCATTTCCCTCAAATGGGTTTGAAAGTTATGACCATAATTTACTCACCCTCTGAAAACCAATTGCATGATTCTCCATATCCTTACCAAGAACCAAATCTATATTGAAAGGTGGTTGGTATCGGTTTGATATGGAAGTTCATTCTAAAAACGAAAAAGAATCAACTCCGGCTCCGAATGCCAGACTAATTCATGAATATTGCACGGAAGGGAGACTACACAGCACATTGAGACTACATAATGCATATAAGGTGTTCGACAAAATGAAAACCGTAGAATTGGCTCCTAATACCATAACTAACAAGGTAAAAGTTAGAGGACCCTTTTCCGGACCAACCAAATGAACACATTATATGGCCACACAAAAAAAGGGTTAAAAGGTACAGACTTGTTATCTACCCTAAAGAGTAGAACATTTGTTTCCATGAATATAATTTCGAAGAGTGATTGGTTCCTAGAAAGATAATGAACAAACCTCATGTATAACATGGTACATTGAAATGTCATTTTAAACTCCCAAAAGGGTTGTCACCGATCTATCAATTGAAGTGTAGATACCGAGATATAAATGAACACGGCCGCGATACATTATAAACTCTTTACATCCACATGACTACTCTACTTGCTAACAACGGTCATGACTCCTCTTCCATGGCCTCGGCTGCAGCTATCTCGGAATCCAGTTTGTTCATTAACTGCTCACTAACATGTTTAGCCACCGATATCATGTCAAGGATGACACTTGGGTCTAAACCAGCTCCCCCTCTTTTGGTCAGCCCACAGATCAAACCTTGCCTGTTAATGGAAACAGAGACAGCAGAGCTCATTTGTGATTCCTCCTCTGAAGTTGCGTCTACGATATAATGTCTTCCGATCTGCACAAAAAGACCACTAAAACCCATAACCAACCAAAGAATGTGTTGTTTCAGATATAAGAGGTTTGCAACATAAATCTGCAAATCACCTTGGTTAATGTAATTATGACAGGGACGGCAGTGGTGTCGAATTGTAGAAACTCTTCATCACTCACGTCGACCTCTGGCTGTTCATCGGAAGTGGCGGCTGAAGCAACATTCACTTTTGGAATACCTGTATTGCTCAAAGCAGCCTATGGATCCAATGTCGATTACTAGAGTAAGATATTGGTAATAATAATAGCAAGGCAAATAGGCAATTCAAATAAACAAGAACAAAGCATAGAGCTGCAATGAAGTTCCAAGAATGTTGTCTTATACACTACTCATACGTGTGCTAACCAAAAAGACTGATGATTCAACATGGCAAGTTGAGCTCCAACGAGCTTAAAGCTGACCGAGAGAATGTTTAACCTATTTTATCACTACAGTTCATATTTTTGGAAAAAGAAGAATTACAATAACAATGCAATAAATACCTTGATGGCGGCACCTAAGGCATCGAGTATGTTTCCATCCATACTAATTACAAGACCATCGATATATAAATCCCAACAGACCTTCCCATCCACGATTGACAGAGATGAAAGATTAATTCCAGCTCCTGGCATACAGGTTAAGAAGATACTCGTTATACACGAAATGGTTTGATAGATACAAGGATTAATGGGACACCGCTTCTTTTGTTCGACTCCATACCTGCTCCACTTTTACCCCCCAAAAGACATTGTCGCAGGGCTGCAGAGAGTTCCATTGACAACTCTTCACCACCTCTCCCCTGTATTCATACAAAAGATTCCGTAAAAGTATTCAACTGTTTCCCCTAATTCTGCAGCAAACCTGTGCCGATGAGTTAACTAGCTAAATGAAAACATACACACAAAGATATGGAGATACATTACAATAAATATCATGTATTCAGAACTTCAAACCTCAAACTGTGGTGCAGCTGTGGGACTGCAATCAATATAAATGGAAACTTTTCCTTTGTCAGGTGCTGAAGAACTTGGTCTTCCTAGCTCAGCCTGCAATCAGGTATGGTTGTATGGATCCAGCATCATAATAAAATTGATGGTTATAGCGATAAAGAGAATAGAACATCATCAGAAGCAAAAATCAGCAAAGGAAAGATGAAGACCACAGACCAATAATTACCTTCACACTAGCTATGACTTCAGTTCTACCCATCTTTACTCTTGCTGAGCCATTTGCCTGTCATTTAAGATCATTAAGCACATACAACCAAGTGTTTTTCTTAATGCTCAGCAACCCATGGTCTCCCTAAAGATAAATTGCACACTAGATAACGACAAACAATATGAAAAAAAAATAACTATGTGAAGGGATCTACCTGAGCAATGACCCCGGTTTCCACAAAAATGGGACGGTAGGTTAATCTTTTACGACCATCAGTACGGAGGTCTTGAGCAATTCCGCCCTGTATAAAATGCTTTTCTCCAACAGATAGCCCCACCATTCCTGTACAAATAAGAGTAATGAATGAAATACATGTATCCAATAGCCAGTAGGTGCATTTTAGCATATATTGAGGCAAAAATATGAGATGACTACTTCCAATCAACAGGGAAACTCAAAACACAAATGATCATTGTTTAATTAGCAAATCAGAAACCAACGATTCTCTCAAAACGCAAATGATCATTGTTTAATTAGCAACCCTTCCACCAAAAAGATCTTAAACATCATGAAAAAGTAATCGTCTACTGGATTAAAAGTTACTATATGCTAAAAATAGAAACACATTCGCTTTTCGTAACAAAAACACTTGAAACTTCAGTCCGTAGATTAATGTCAAAAGGAACCCTTTTTTACATCAAATTTAATAGTAATTCTAACTAAAGTTTCCAATACCTACACACAACCTCATAGCAGAAACATACAGCTGTACTTTCACCAGTAAAGTCTACTTAAATTCTAAGACGCATTTAATCTACCAAATTAACAAATAAAATCAGCACTCTATAGATCGAGAATCAAACCATGTAATCAACCCTTCAGTCCCTTAAATTAAACTAACAATAATATTAGACAGTTATGTTGTTGGCATTTCATCGAGCAGTTGGAGGACATCAAACAACCTTTGTAATGCTATAAACAATGAGCAACAAATCAAACCCCAATCATAAAGCAAACACGAATGAGAAACCAACATAGACACATTAGCAAGTTGAACTAAGCACCTAGCTATCAAACATCAACAAGATAAGTAGACAACAATCCCATATAATGAAACAAATTCAAAACATCTTTAATCCGGTGAAAGACGAAGATTAGTGATTAGAATTTAGAAGTTTACCAGAAGACTAAATCGATTGCTCAAGAGACTGGATTTCAAATGGCGAGGGTCGTCGTCGTCGATTCACCAGGAATCACTTGGCTCAAGCGCGAGAGAGAGACAAGGTTGGGCCTAGGGCAGCGTATGAAAGAGACGTAAACATATTTTTAGATCCAAAATTAATATGGGCTGATTGGGCTTTCTGCTACTCCAGCCCAAATTAGCTGATGAGCCATGGCCCATATCCATAGCCCGGGAAGAGCTTGTCGACAAATTAGCTGATAAGCTAACTGATAATATATCTTAGAGATGATAATATATTAGTAAGGGTATAATTGGAAAAAAGAACTTTTACAATGCTACTTCAGCTAGTGTTTCAATAAGCTAGCTTATGGTCCATTCAAATATATACTAGCTTATAAACTAGTTTATTTTTATCAAACACGACATAAACCGTTAAATAATTAAGCATAATGTACAAGCTCTAAATGCTATCCAACCATCACGATCTTCCTTGTATTAAAAATCAAAATTTTTAATATTAATTTATAAATTATACTTTATATAGTTATAGCTAGTTTATACCATTTATTTTTTTGTATTTTTTATTTTACATACTTATCGTATTAACATAATTAGAAAAGTTGATATACAGAAATGGTTATCAACCGTTGAATGAGAAGTGGGTGCACCTTATGATGTGATGTATCAGATCAATTCCATTCTAAAACGCAATTCACGGGAGGGCAAGCGATAAAAACTGATCAACGATTCTAATTCATTTCTCACGCTTCCTACATTAAACTCAACTTCTCACACGATCCTTTGCCTTGACTGGCATCAGATCATGTGAGAAGTGACATCTTTGGTGAGAAGTAAGAGAAATGGTTTAAAACAATTGATCATTTTTTGTATCAAATACTCACTTAGGAATTACAGCTTAAAAGGAAGTTGATTAGGTGCATCTCGATGATCTTATTTCGGTGCTTCTAATCATGATATTCATCCATTTCTCTTCCAATAGTTGATAACCATTTCCCACATTTCTCACCAAATTTGACACCCCTTCATTCTTTTGTTAATTGATTATGTGACTAATATTTCTTATATACATTGTAACATCCCGCCTACCTCGACATAATATTGTCTGATTTGCCTCACGACTTTGTTTCTGGCTACCTGCGAGTAATTTTTCGGGGACCATCCATCCTAGTACTACTCCCACTCTAGCACGTTTAACCGTAGAGTTCCAAGAACCTGTCATCCTTGTGGCCCAAAAATGCATTGTGTCTAGTAAGGCCAAGGTATTACTTATGAACTTAGTATCTTACATGNCATTTGAATGTTGAAATCGTGCAACCTCATCTAAAACCATTCATTTTAGCTCATTCACTATGATTGATTACTCGATTCATCAATTATTATTGATTTCATGTAATACATAGTATATTTTCATTAAATACATACACTAATAGAATGTATATAGATGTAAATGGAATTATCACTGTCAATGCATATAGATGTGAATGGTGTACATGTAATCCCATTTACATCTATATGGATTCCATTAGTGTATGCATTTAATAAAAATACTACACATTATATGTAAAATTACTGCATAAAATCGATAACCATTGATAAATTAAGTAATCAATTATAATGAATATGTAAAAAATGAATGATTTATATATACACACACAAAGGCTCCCTCTTTAACGTACAACCAATCTTCCGTAATTATCTCAAACAAATTAAAAAAATAATTAATTCCATAATTATCTCAAAAAATCTTATTTTTATTAAAAAATCATACTGATTCCTTTTTTCAAATTTAAAATTTGCTCATCTTCGTCACCTTTTCAATCTTTATACATCTGATACAAAAATAAATTCATATATGAAAAAAACCATAAAAAATTATGAAACCATATATGAAAAAAAAGCCATCATTTTTTTATCTATAAAAAATTCATGTACAAAAGTTATTAAAACGTCACTTTTTTCATATATAAAATTATATTAAAAATGATCCATGTATAAAAAATGTTCATTACCTTTTCATTTTCATCATTTTTACATATGTGAAACTGTCATCATATGTTTTTCATTATTAACAACACAGTAAAAAACATATGGGAAGAGAGAGAAGTAGTAAATTCTGGAAATAACTACCAAAAATAAAGGATTTCAATTACTTAATAAAATTTAAATTTAAAAGGATATTTTTTGTTCCAAAACTACCCTTTTCTTATTTTTTAAATTAGTTAAAATCCAAAAAAAAAAATCATAAACAGTTGATCAAAAAATAGGACAGCCAAGATTGGGTTGCATGGGTTCACATTAACATTACGATTAATAAATGAAAGAAAATATATACATATATATAGAGAGAGAAGGGGAAAAACATTCAAACGATGACGTTAACTATTTACTAGAACGTGAAGAGTTTCACCTGTTTACAAAATCACATGATTTTACACTAACGGAAAAACTCGGACACAGACGACTTTGGACGCAATTTAAAGTCACATGAATTATATATGATTTTGTACGTAAATTATATATGATTTTTTCATGTGAATCATATGTGATTTTGTATATCGAAAATGTTTCTTGCATTCATATAAATAGTTAGTGTTCTCGTATGAACCCGTCTCTCTCTAAAGGAGGCTCAAGGGAAAACCGCAAATAAACGGAAAATCGAAGAAAACCCTTGTAGCCATCCATCCAGCCCGTATGCACTTTTGCATACGGATAATCTGAGTTATGTTTGGGTTTTTATACACCTATGTATATGCACGTGTGCATATTACAAAATTACCCATATGGACAAATGCATACAGTCCAAATGGAGGGATAAAACTAAGAGGGTGTTCATCGAATTTCCATTTATTAAGGTTTTCCCTTGAACCCGACCATAGAAATAATCCAAATCATGTA
>LUCG01302551.1:0-13063 GCA_001633085.1 Carthamus tinctorius
ACTTTCCTCTCTCTCTCTCTATATATATATATATACACACACACAAAGCTATTGGTTAAGGTGACGTTTGGTAAACTAGTTGATAAGCTAACTAGTAGCTGATAAGCTAACTTACAAACAAATTATGTTTGACAAAAACTAGCTTATGAGTATGTCAAATGACCAAAAAAATAATATTGGAGTATAATAATTAATATTAATAAGGATATAATTGAAAAAGACTTCAAAAAACTACCTCCAAGTAGCTTATCAAAAAGCTAGCTTATAAGCTACTTTTTGTCCCTCCAAACATGTACACAAAAAACAAGCTAGCTAATAAGCTACTTTGTGTTTACCAAACAATGCCTAAGAGGTAGAGGTGCAATTAAGGGTCATTTACCGAGTAAGCACTTACCAACAACAATCCCCACTCTTATTTACCTTTATGGTAATATTCTCGGCCATCAAAATAGATTCATGGCAAGTGTTTATAATACAATAAGCGCGCTTACCGAGTAAGAGTCATCACCCTTACTTAAAGGTTACAACTCTCACGTATGCTAATCGATAAAATTGATGAGCCTTCCCTCTTATGAATAAGATTATCGATCCTTGTTATGTTCACCCAGTAAGATAATTGAACCAATAAACACTTACTAAGGTAAGCATTTTAGTAAATAATCACTTAGCAATCAATAAATGTGCATTTAACTAACCCCATATGACAAATCTATTTCTAATTTCGGTTTAAATGAACCAATAAGCACTTACTAAGGTAAGTATTTAGTAAACAATCGCTTACCAATCAATAAATGTGCATTTAACTAACCCAATATGACGCCAATGACGTGTAGCTCAGTTGGTAATTGATGGGAGGTAAGTTTGCAACAAATAACAAATGGTCCGGGTTCGAGCCTCGGCTCGCGCGGACACCCCCATAGCTACACACCCCCCATAGCTACAAGAATGAAGCTTCATGGACATTTCATTTCTAATAAGTTCCCAATAAGCATAAATCCATTTAAAGTTCCATAGTTGTATGCTCATTCCAGATTAAAAGTATGTAATAAGTGACAATCTTAGGTCGTTTAGACTCGGTTTTCTGTTTATTACAAAAAACCATCCTATTCTCGTAAAACTATGAGTCAAGGGTTCGGGTCACAATCTTGGAGATCAATGTCACCGAACCATGAAAGTTTTCATAAAACCCAGAAGTCTATAGTTGCAAGGAAAGCTATTTAACCTTCAAAAAGGAGTGAACCAACCAAATGGGTCTTTGGCCCAACGGTACCCATAGAGCTTAGCATAGTAGCATCCCAAAAGACCAAAGGTTAAAACTCCACCAAAGATTAGGAGTGTGTGCGAGTACTTGCGTATATAAATGTTATATATACTTCAAAAGAAAAGTGAACCAACCAAAGGGTTATTGGCCCAGTGGTACCTGGTAGAGCCTAGCCTCCGAGAAGGTCAGGTGTTCAAAACTCACTGTATATTAGGAGTGTGCGCGTGTGTTTGTCATGTGTGTGTGTACACACACACACACACAAATCATGTGCAAAATCACATGTGATTTTACATTAACAGCAAAAATATACCCACACGATTTGACCGCGGCGATATTTGTACGTAAATCATGCATGATTTTGTATATTAATGACCGTTTTCTTAAATAGTTGGCGTTCTCATCAAACCCAACCCAGTTGGGTTCCAATGAGAAGTTGCGGTTAATGTGAGAAGTGTCGGATGTGGTTACCAACTTATCATTAGATATTTGGATGCACATAGATGCACCAGATAAATTCCTTCTAAAGCATAATTCATGGGAGGGCATGAGATTAACAGAGATCAACGATTCAAATCCACTTCTCACTATTAGCTCAACTTCTCATACAATCCTTCACCTATATAGGGTTGGTTCCGGTGAAAGAGGAAGTTAGGATGAGAAGTGTAAGAAGAGATCTTCACCCTTGGATCAATCCTAATTGAAGATCAAACACCAATAAGATGCGCCAGATCAATTCCCTTCTAAAGCGCAATTCATGGGTGGATGTGAGATTAATAGTGATCAATGGTCCAAAACCCTTCTTACATTTCTCACCTTATCTCACACAATCCTCTGTCTGTAGAATATATGTGTGTGTGTGTGTACAGGGGAGGGTTCAAATGAAAACTCATCTTTCATTGCGAACATGAGGACATACGCCATGTGTCACATTCAGTCTGAATAATACATGATTATTCAGACAGAATAATATAGCATTCAGTCTGAATGTTGTATTATTCTCCATGAATAAAACATGAACATTCAGTCAGAATAATCCTGTATTATTTAGACCATCACTTACTTTCCACGATCCTACGCAACAGCCGATATCTTCACTGTAACTGCAAAACCATAGCTTGTGTGCGTATAGATAAACATTTTGTGATCTTAACAATAAGAAATAGAACATGAGTAACTTATCTCGAAAGATCGAAGGTTAACAACAATTTATCATCCAGGGTTAGCAGCAAAGGGATGAAATTTTTTTCCCCAGTTGCTCACATTTTCAGGGATCAATATGTAAATATAATACATGTTATCTTCTCAGAAGCAACATGGTGGGCGGGGGCGTGACCCTGCTTTAGGTGCCACTAGCGTACAAATGGGTCCATTCCTTTGCTGCAAGGTTTTATAGACGACAAAATGACGAAAGTCTTAAACAATGGAAAGCAAAAGTTGATGAAATGAACAAAACCCTGGCTACTGAACGTACCTGTTTCGACAGCATCAGCCTCGTTAGTTTTCCAGTGCTTCGCTACGTTCTCAGATAGCGGATCGTCTGGGTTTGGAGCACTTAAAAGTGCTTGAATGCTAGTACATAAAGTTCAAGAATTTAAAGGTCAAACTTCCGTTTTTGTTGGTCAAATAGGAATACAGTTGAAGTCAAAGCTGATCTTTTATCAAGGTTCCAACTGACTAGGGGCATAAGCAAGCAGACCTGCTCGTGAGCTACTTGGGATCAACTCGTTCGAAGCTCGATTCGAGCTCGAGTTAAACGAGCCCGGCTAGATTCACTTTAGGCTCCTCTAATAAACGAGCTGGAGCTGGAGCCTTTACGATTAAGCTCGTGAGCCCTAACGAGCCTCAATTAATATATATATATATATATATACTATAAATTTTAAAAAAATTATATTAAGCATTGATTTACAAGTAAATGAGTCGAACTCGAGCCGAGCTTAGGCTCGCCAAGCTCATCTAACAGATGAGCTGAGCCCGAGTCTGCAATATCCTTGACGAGCTAAGCTCGAGCTTGATATATAAGGCTCGAAACGAGCCGACTCGAGCTTGGTTAGGCTCAGGCTCAACTCAGCTTGTTTACACCCCTACAAATAACGTAAGGCTAGGCGTGGTGTTGAGGCCAAGCCTCAGGCCTTAGGAGCCACGACGTTTTTCAAGTTGACTTATGGTGGCAGATCTCTATATTGTATATAATAATATAATATTTTGTATATAAACATATGTTTTTTACTGTTACTCAATGAATCAATGATATTAAACAATTTAAATTAGGTCATTTATTAAGAACTAACAAGCAAGATATTGAAAAGGTAATGAAAATCAAATATCGTGTTACAAGACCTGCATTAGGCCATGGTGTGCCACGGGCAGACGAGTTAAAGTGGTGTTAGACACAAGCCTTGAGTCAAGGTGGCTGTTACGGTGAGTCTTATTATAGAACTTTGGGTTTTATTGGGCTTGAGTAAGACAAGCTCAAGCATAAGTAATAAAGGTGATAAACTCAAGCTTAAATTGCAGCAGCTAATAGGTGGCCAACTGGCCATACTTTTGATATATGAGTGTTCTAACTTGTTGGCATCATTATCAACTATATGTATATAGGTAGAGGGCAAACCAAGAGAACCTGATATACATTGAGAACCAATCTCAACCATCCAATGGCTTTGATCAAGGACTGCGAAACCCGTTAGCAAATTTCCTTAACCAATTTCAAATCTAATAAGAAGTTGAGAGGGCAAACAAGGGATCTGACATAACGATTTTAAACAAGCAAATTGGTGGCACCAGGTAATCTCTCCACTCTCTACAAAATCATGAATTTCCTTCTGCAATTCCAGAAAACTTGAGAGACATGGGGTTTTTAATTCAACATTGAACAATGAAAATATCAACAATTGTTGCTCCAAGTTCAAGAGAAAGAGAGGAGCACATCATTTCTAAAACTAAGATCAAACTAATATATTTCACACAAAATTACACGATTTTAATGTGAATGTTACATTTTCAGGTAGAAGAAAGGCGAACGAGTTCAAAAGAAGACAAAATTCGTCAGACAAACTGATGAACTTGTGCAGATTCAAGACGACGAAATGTGGTCGAATCACAATCACCAAGTGCTCAAATGGATAGATTTAACAGGTTTGTTGTCAAGACACTTGATTAACGTACCTCAAATGTCTAACTATCATATATTGTTGCATGATGTGAAAAGCAATCTTATTCTTAGCTTTTTAAGATGCTATCTAAACACACACACACACACACACACACACATATATATATATATCGTATNAAAACTTGTGTTTACCGATATGCATGGCACCTTTTTGTATTTCGGTTCAATATCAATCTTTGTTGCACTATCATCAATATTAACATTTGAAACCTTGTATTGTTGCACATTTGATAAAAACAACTATGTATTGTAGAACACATGAAGCAACAGTACATTGTAAGACATGTGAAACTTTTTGTTGTTTCACATGTGAAACCCTATGTGTAGTAAACCAAGTTAAACCCCATGTCATTTCAATTGTGAGACAACATTACATTGTAGAGCATGTGAAACCATGTATAGTTTCATGCATGAGGCAACACTATATTGTAAAACCTCAGAAACACGGTGTTGTTTCACATATGAGACAACAATGTGAAGTAAAACAGCTGAAACCATTAAATCATTTTCTACATTTTCTTATGAATCTGTTTCATTTTCTACATTTAAACATTCGTTGATTGTGAGTCAACCACATATTTGTGATGACAAACCTGCTGAACGTTGTTTCCTTTAAAATGCTTTGGCATTTTCTTCTAAATGTAAATGAATGTTCATATTAAAACTCTTAAAATTTTGTGTGAAATATATCGAGTTTGATCTTATTTTTTTAAACTGTGTTCTACTCCTTTTCTTGAACTTGCAGCAGTCATCGTTGATATTGATTTTTCCATGTTGAACTAAAAAAACCAGAGAATCTTGAAGTTTCATCGTTGTCTAGTGAGGCCATGGGGGCATGACAATAATTGCAAGCATTTATTTATTTTCTAAGCATTCCAGTTCAAGGTACTTCTAAATCAACATCTCTATCACCCAATTACCTCAGGAGTACAGTGCGGATCTGAAGAGCAGGGCTCCATTTGTCTTTAAGTATATCGAGACATATCCTGCCGAGCTGTATAGAAAGTTAGTAATATAAGAAAAGAGAAACTTAAAACAATCCTAAACCATAAACAATGATTTGGTATGACGGACCTTATCAATGTTAGGATGGTATATTTTTGTAAGAAACCGAACCTGCCAGAAAGGTTAGTCTATCAGATATAAATTCAGGCAATCATGCAGACATCAATTCCTTTACGCTAAACAAAATAACAATGAAAAATTGGACTTTTTACCAAACCAAGCATAGAAGCATGCAACTTATAACACCTTGGCTTAATCTTTCCAGTTATAGGGTCCAACACAAGACTTCCACCAAGAGCAAATAACAAGAGCGCTAGTCACTGAATATCCACATCAAGCAGACATCATATGGAAATGCTTAACAACTTTGGCATCATGCGCAGCTAACGCTTTCCCCTATGTGATGTAGCTCGTCACCGCAGAATGGTCTCCTTTTCCAACGTTAACTAATTTATAGCTTTCCCTCCCATTACAAACCATCCACCAGATTACAGAGCATATCAGCAGGTCTCATCAGTTTTTCTCCTCATCCCTTGACCACTTATTGCTGAGTAATATCACAAGACTTATCTCATTCTTCCCCCCTTAAAACCCATCTCTAATTCCTTCATGTTGATAGGGTCTACATCTTTTAATAAAATCATTGAGATGAGATGTCTAGCAATCCTGTTTCTTAACCTCACCCACACACCCTCAAATATCTGAAATACCTTGGAAAATAAAATCCTTCACGGTCCAATTCTCATGCTCCAAAGCTTTGTAGCCTTGTTATTCTGGTTCTTCTTTCTATTTCTTCTCGTTTTCCCTCCTAAACTTTCTTATAGAAACCTTGGCGATTTTTTCCAATTAATCTACCAGGCCTCACTTCAACTATCGTTAACTGTATCCAGCCTAAGAGTATGGTAACAACAAATAAAATGCCACTGTACATATGTAATATAAAAGTCCCTCACACCCTGAATACATTATCGACAAGTTTATGAAGCCTATTTGGTTAATTTTGGTAAAAGTATCATCTCTAATGTTTTGCACACATTTAGAAAGCAACATTTACAATGAACAAGGGGCCAACGAGTAACACGCAGTAATCAAGGGGTAACAGTAGTTTACCAACAATGGAAACCTTTTCAACAAGAAACATTAAACCTTGTAGCAGGAATGATTCAACAGGGGTCACTAAAGATATCCTTGTTAATATATCAATAGATTTTGTACCTTGGGGGCAGCCATTGGATATTCTTCCGGCAAAAATAACTCCAGCTTAAAAACTCCTCCTATAAATCCAGCAGAATGAGCAACATGCAAAAAGTAAGTATTTTCCATGGTTGGTAATAACTAACGAAAACCATGACCGAGTTCCTCTTTCAGAGGATAGAAATAGGAGATTAAGATGTTAAATCACAAAAGACAATTTTCATCCATTGTGTGTTGCAACTCTTGAGCTATGTCAAATAAATAATGGAAGGTTCATTAAATTGAAAGACACCAGATGACTAAACTAAGGGGACGTTTACTTAACGCTTACCCGATAAGTGCTTACCGGGTGAATTTACCTTACGGGATGAACATGCCAAGGACTAGAATCTTACCCGGTAAGAGCAATGGCATGAACCACGAGTCTTACCCGGTAAGTGAGATTGACGAATCTTACCCGGGAAGTGAGATTGACGAATCTTACCCGGTAAGTGAGATTGACGAATCTTACCCGGTAAGTGAGATTGACGAATCTTACCCGGTAAGCCCTTACTGGGTAAATTGTTGCATACGATACTGTTTTGAGAGACTAAAATATCGTCTGATATGGTAGATGATAGAGTTCAATTTTACTGGTAAGCGCTTACTGAGTAAGTGTTTAAGTAAACGGCCCCTTATTCACAAGTCACAACAGTCCACAAGTATTCACTGTAAATGCACTCTTGATATTAAGTTTGCGCCATAAGATATCAAGATTACATTATGGAACTAGATACTTAATAGCCACTCAAATTCAAAAAAATTGCTACACTTTATGTTTGAATGATAAAACAAAACCGAACTAAATCAAACCAAATGAACCCAGTAAATCCCCACACAAGAGTAGGGTCTGGGACAGTAGGATGTAAGCAGACCTCTAACCCAATGAGTAGATAGGTTGTTTCCACAAAGACCCCCGTTGTGTAAATACGTTTTGAAAAAAGGATTTTGCTTATAAGTTTTGGTTCTGAAAGTTATACAAAAGTATGAGAGAAAAGAAAGAGATAGATATAGCTGAAAGAAATTAAGTTTGGAAGAGTTGAAGAAAAAGTAACAGGGAAAAAATAATTAAAAGCAATCAAGGACATTGAAGGATAAAATAGGCTATTTACCAAAACTATATTGCTTCATTTGCTTGTAACATATTACATTTTGTAATCTTTTTATAACTAAATTTTTGTATATGAAATTTGAAGTTGATGGTGGGAGCTTAGAAATAAAATCAGTATCAGATTTCTGTATGATATTAAGTCAAATATCTTTTGAAATGAAATTTTGAAACACAATTATGCAGCCCTTTAGTTTCTTGCAATTACTTTTATGCATTTACTTCTTCATATTTACCCTGTATCTCCTTCTGTTTCAGTACAATCATTCAATAGAAGAATGTTTGGTGTTTATTTCTACTCCATTTACTTCCCTTGCGAGTTCTTTACCATGGAACAATCTAAACAGCATGTGAAAATAACTTTGCAGAAAGATTACATTCTTCTATACACATTTTGAAGCAACATAACACAGTCCTACTACAAGCCGATATTTGAAGCCAATTAGCATTTAATAAGTTAATTTACCTTCATAAGGAGACTGTGATGGACCAAGGATCATGACATTAAAATACCGCATGTTCTCTTCTGATGGCGATGCACTTATCCCCGGAGCTACACAGCAAAATCATAAACATTTTGAATAAAAGTTTTCCGGGGGTTCCGTCCCCTTTACCCAAAAAAAAAAATCAAACATTAAACTGAAATCCCTTGCTTTGAATTGTCAATGGGGTCCTTCATAAATGAACCCTGATACAGAATTACAAATCATAAAGTAGTAAATCTCTCTCAACGTAGACGAACTCCTTTAGTTATTCCAATCACTCTTCACTGTTTTCTGTTGTAATGCTCATATGAACTCTATCTTTACTCTCCAATCTCGTTCTGGAATAAGTCTTCTCTTAGACTCTTACAATTAACAATACTTCAACTTAAAATAACTAAATAAGGGTGTGCTAGGCAAACTAGCTGATAGCCGATAAGCTAGCTGTTGACTAATAAGCTAGCTAGTAGTTGATAAGCTACCTTATGCATAAATTATGTTTGGCAAAAACTAGCTTATGAGTATGTAAAATGACCAAAAAGGGTATCTTGGGGTATAATAATTAATATTAATAAGGGTATAACTGGAAAAAAACTACAAAAAGCTCCTGAAACGCTACTCCAACTAGCGTTTCAATAAGCTAGCTTATGGTCCGCGTACTAGCTTATAAGCTAGCTTATTTTTGCCAAACACAGCCTAAGTCTACCAATCATAGAACCCCCAAATACACATTCAGATTCCAAAAATAAACTTCCGAGTAAAAGTTATCGAATAACAACACAACAATAAGCAATCAACAACTCAAATTAACATAGTTCTCAAGCTCACCTGGTTCGCTGAGCAACCTCTGCGTCTCCTGAATCATCAAAACAACAAATCACAATCATATTTAGGGTTTTCAACTTGCGAACAGTGATCACGATGAACAATTAATTAAAAAAAAATACACAAAATGAGATTTAGATGTAATCGAGGAATTGCAAAAAGAGGCATAATAAGAAGAAAAATGGCGTGTAATAAATAGTAGTAGTAGCAACCTTGATGATTCTGCGAGGTAGATTGCTGTTCGCCATGGAAGAGTAGAAATCACGCTACAAAGGAGGTTTTGCCTTTTTTGAGAAGGAAGAAAGAGAAGATTTTGGATCTTCACCTCTCGCTTCAGAGTCCACTACTACTACCGGTTGACCCAAAAAAAGCCAGTTCAGATGATAAAATTCCAAAAGGGAAATTGACAAAAATACCCTTTCAACGGGGTAGCGTTTGATACACAGAGAGTACGTACAGAGGCCGTTTACATGTTGAACACTTACCGGTGTAAGTGCTTACCGGTAAAACTGTACACTGTCACCACCATATTGGACAATATTTTAGTCTTTCAAAACGGTATCGTACGCAACAATTTACCCGGTAAGCTCTTACCAGGTAAGGGTTGTCGATCTCACTTACCCGGGTAAGACTCTCGGTTCATGCTATCGTTCTTACTGGTTCATGCTATCGCTCTTACCGGGTAAAGATTGTAGTCATTTTCATGTTCGTCTCGTAAGGTAAATTGACCCGACAAGCACTTACATGGTAAGCGTCAAGTAAACGGCCCCTAAGTTGTATGTCCTACGTTTGGTAGGACTAGCACCCTTGGTATCCGGATACCAGTTATACCTCCGTAACTCTGTAGTTCACATAGTAAAAAGTTAAAAAAAAAAAAAAAGTTTTTGAACATGGACATATGGTCAGCAATTACATGTATCATATCTAAAAAAATATCTGCTACAAGTATCGGGTCTGTAACTTGTGGACATATTTAAAAAGCTTTACAGATGTGGTCCATGCACTTGTGAAGTATGTTCAGATTTATATTTTTTTTTCTTTTTCAGTCTTTGTAAATATGAAGTTGTTACTTGCGTTGCAGTGATATTTTAATAAAATTGATAGAGAAATTTTTAGGAGGCCAATTTATATAGAGGAATAACTATTTGAAACAATTTCTCGTTCCAAAATTCAGTCTTTAACGTATTTTGTTAAACTGAATTAGTTTTACATTAGGGCTTGTGCATTAAGTAGAAATGGAGTGAAGAATAACTAAATATGAACTCTAACTGAATAGAAACCAAACTCATATAGATGGTTCGCTTTCGTTTAGAACCAGATCGATCATGAACCAGATACGTGTATATGTTTCATTTGATTTGAAAATTACAAGCCTAGAATAATTAAGGGCCCTTACACTTAGAGAGGAAAAACAACGCGATTCTAGCTCTGAATACGACGAATGTGCTATATAACATTAATTGCACTAGTTTTTTTAAAAAATTATATAAATGAATAACTATACAAGTAACCACTACACCTATTAAATCCAACCCACTAGAACATCAAAAGAAAAAAAAAATCATGTACATCATAAAGTAGCTACCTAACCTTCTGTCTTATTAATCATAAATGAAATAAGACTTCAGACTTTAGCAGCTCTTTAAAAATACAAACTCCGTCCGAGTGTAACAAATCTGAAATAACGTGTCTAGCTATAGTCATGACTTATTGTCAAGATAGGCAATAAGTCTCTCAAGCGATACTGTTGTGTTTGTTGCATACTTCATGAGCTCGCATGCAACTTCAGTCGGAGTGACATTTACGCTTTGCAACAACTCCTTGACTCGTTCGAAGAGTTTGTGATCTTCGAGCTCCAAATAATTGAAAGCCAGTTGTTTGAACACAGAAAATGTGCAATAAGTCAGATGAATACACATGTCTATTCGACCTGGCTGGATTAATGTCTGGTCGAGTCTATCTACACATTTGGTCGTGAAAACGAAGATTTGTTCTTCTCTGCAACACGACCAAATCCCGTCCATGAAGTTCAAGAGCCCTGAAAACATCTTATTTGGCAATAGTTTTCCTGTTGTATCAGGATTTTGAAGTTGGTCAAAATCGTTAAAAACAAGTATTGATTTGCTCGGAATCTTTAGCATAATGTTTTTAAGTTGCGAGTCGGAATCGACCTTTGAGAGATCCATGTCGTAAATATCGTAATTTAAGTGGTTAGCCATGGATGCAATCAGGCTCGATTTGCCAGTGCCCGAAGGACCATGGATAAGATACCCACGCTTCCACGCCTTACCGATCCGTCGGTAATATTCCTTCCCGTTCTTGAAATTGTTTAAATCCTCAATAACGGTCTTCTTTAGCTCCGGCTCGATCGCTAGGGTTTTGAAGGTCATCGGGTTATCAAGAACGATGGTTTTCGATTCAGGATTACCATCGTCGATCATATGAAGTTTTAATCCGCTTTCATCGGCTTTAATCGCATCCGATCGCTCCAAAATGTACGGTAAATACGACTCGAGGATCTTACATCTATGTTTGTTATGGAACGTTAATTCGTAACATCTGAGTCCCGATTGTAATACCGTAGATCTCCATTTCACTTGAACCCCATCAAAATCGTCAATTATTTCTTCATCTTCGTTCATCTTAATAGCTAAAGTTTTGTTGTTTTTGCACACATTGACTTTTCGGATGCACAACTCATTGACTTTGGTGCCCAGATAGGTCTCGACCGCCTTGAACATTTCGTCGGCCGTGTTCGACTGCGGTGGGTATTCGTTGATGACAATTGTAAACTCATTATCGTTTTTGCGAATAAGCCTTTGCATTTCGTGGATGTAGTAGTCTTGGTACTCTCGCGGGATGAATTCGTCCGCCAGGGTTCGGAGCTCTTTACCGACGGTTAGAACATCAGTTGCGACGCTTCGTGTGAGCATCGCGAAAGCGGCAAAAGAAGCAACTGCCACAAATAGAACCTTCTTTTAGGTGTCGTTTGTTTTTTTAAGAGGTCAGAAGTATGATTATTTCACATGTAAAGATAAGAGGTGGATGGTGCACCTCTTAAAATTTCAGAGGACGGTAAAAAGTTTTCAGGCATTTTCTTAAAAGTAAAATAAATAATCTTTAAGTCTCCAAACCTCTTAATTTCTAGACTTAAAATGTCTTGAGAGATATTTTTTAAAAACAAACAGCCCGTTAGTATCTAAGTTGGAATATAGGTTTAAACCAAACAAACTCAGTATATCTATCCTAGCTAACAGTAAGGTCTAAGACAATGTTTATGCAGACCTGACTTCTATCCTTAATAGTAAGGTTTTGGAATAAAAGTTTCGCTTTTAAAATAAATAATCGAAGAAAAAAGTGACGTACCGTACGACGAGGCATGATGACTGGCGTTGGGGACTCGGACCCGGTTTGTTTTGTTTATCGGGTTCGGGTTTGGGTTCGGGTCATGAGAGTTTAACGGCGTTGGTGGGCCTAGAAACAAGCGTGATGGGCTCGAGCCATGGGTGCACCCTCTGCAAATGCAAATAATTTAGAAATATTACAAGTGTGACCCCTGTACTTTTACTTTTATTAAAATATCAGTCCCTCAACTTTTTAAACAACGTTTTTGGCATGAAATAATGCCCATTGTGTCGACATAATCCAACTATTTTTTGAAAATCGACCCGTTAGCTTATGTGGGTTAAGCTAAGATCCGATGGTATATATGATGGTTGTTATAAACTTTAAATTAAATATTAGATTTCAAGAAAACCAAACTAAAACTTTGTTTTTGGTAATCAAAGGTTTTCAAAATTCAAACAAGGTTGAACGCTCATACTGGTTCATTGGAGCCTTAAGGCCTTCGATAGCGAACCCACAAGCCCCTGAAAGCCCGAACTGCCAAATTAGCGGCACATTAACTTTACTCACAAGCCCTCACCAAACCCTCAATAGAAGTACCCTATGTATATATATATATATATATA
>LUCG01302571.1:0-11055 GCA_001633085.1 Carthamus tinctorius
TTGAGCTGAGCGAATAAGCTCAAGACTCCATTAAGCCACTTAAGCCACTACCAAACAGGCCCTTAATGAGCTGAACAAGGCTCGCATCTTTTTCAACTAATTATACATGACTATTTGGTAGTGACTTATCAACTGTTTACCGAATTTTCTATTAAGAAATGTATTTTTGTTTTTTCTTTTCCTTTGAAAAACGACTTGGTTGACGAAATTGTCCTTCTTACCCCTCAATGAACTAACAATTCTTAACAAATTGCATCTACTCACAAAAGTATTGAACCTATGGTAGCCAGTGCTAAACAAAAGTATTGGAGGCCTCGCGATCACTGGAAATTAGGCTTGACGGTGCAGACAATAGCACGACTTATGGTAGCCAGTGTTGAACAAACGTATTGGAGGCGTGTATTAAAGGATGCATGTTTATTAAAAACCAGGGGTATGAGTGTCTTTTTTTGTTTCTAAATAAGAACAACAAAGCTTACCATCCGCGAACAAGTCATGTGCTGCTCAATAAGCTACAACTAAACACCCTTCTATAGCTACGTAAATAAGCAAATCCAGCCATCAAACTCATCAAACAAAAAATAAACATTTTAATGACGTAACAAGTGACTTATTCGTCAAGCTTCAACGAGTACCTTTATACAAAAAAGCACACGTTTTGTAAACCCACACCCTCCCAGCTAAAAATATGATCATTTCATATACGAAAAAACCCTTTACAGTCCATATAAACAACAGATTAATCCACACAGTCAGACACTGAATCTACACAAATTACCCTAGGAATTTTCATGTGGGCCTAGGTGGAGGAGACTCGGATCATATTATTGGGCCTAGTTGCATACTCAGATCGTATCTCTTAAGCCCATCCCTTCTTTGATTCAATTTGTATCCCCAATTATTTCCCCTTTGTATAAAAACCTTCAACCTAGGGTTTTTCGATTTCTCAAATCTCCTCCTCAATCGATTCTGAGCAGCCGTTCGCTTCTTCAACCTCTTGCAGTCTCTGCATCGATCTCCAAAGTTCCTGTAAGTAATTCAATCGTTATCGTAGCTTTACATCTCTTCCTGATCTATTAGCGAAAACGTTGATTTCTACGGTTTATAATGTTTCTGTAATCGATCATCGTTGCTTCTGAAAAGTAGACCATCGATTATGCGTTCGTGGATTTGATTTTCGATTTCACTACTTGTGTTTCATGAATCGAATTGCAGCGATTGAAAGATGGAGTCTCAGATCAAGCACGCAGTCGTGGTGAAGGTGATGGGGAGAACCGGATCCAGGGGGCAGGTGACGCAGGTGAGGGTGAAGTTTCTGGATGATCAGAACCGTTTCATCATGAGGAACGTTAAGGGACCGGTCAGAGAAGGTGATGTTCTTACCTTGCTCGAATCCGAGAGGGAGGCCAGGAGGTTGCGCTGATCTCGCCTTCCAATCGTCTTCTTTGCGAAAACCTCTGGTTCAATCTTTGACAGTATTCGTCGTTACTTCTGAGGCATGTTTGAATTTTGAACTTCGTGATTGCTACATGTTTGTTTTGATTTTGATAAGAATATGATTTAGAGTAATTTGTGCTTCAGGTCCAAAATTTCATCTCCATTTGGTGTTTTTTCTTATATCTTTACCTTTTGAATGGATAATTGATTCAATGGTTAGCAATTGCATATTGCCTTTGAGAGGTGGGGGGGGGGGGTTAGGTTCAAGTGAGAACTATCTTTCATTGTGAACTTGAGCAGCACTCCACATGGCATATTCAGTCTTAATAACATTATAGTGTTATTCAGTCTGAATACTACTCATGGCTTTGTTATTCAGTCTGATTAATACTTATGGCAGTGTTATTCAGTCTGAATACTACTTATGGCAGTAATAATATATGATTATGCCAAGTGGTGTCTTCTCGGCTGTCCTCATGTTCACTATGAAATTTGAGTTCGCAGCCGAACCTTCGTCTATTACAAGAACCCTAGAAGGAGAATGATGTAGTGTTTATGCTCTTTGTTTATTTTGAGAGGTTTATATTTGTTAATTTGTGCCCTAACTTGGATTTTAACCCATCGTATAGATCCTTTCTTGGGCTAGGGAATTAAGCTACATGGCTTTCATTTATCTTTGTTCTCTTTATATTTTATATGTTGTGGTCATGTTTTCTATTGATAATTGTCGTACAAAGGGGCATTTAAGTGTGGAAAGGACTTAGAAGCCTAATTGGTAAGGGAGAAGGCAGGGACTTAGAAGCCTAATCGGTAAGAGAGAAGGCAAGGACTTAGTAGCCTAATCGGTAAGAGAGAAGGCAGGGACTTAGATGCCTAATCGGTAAGAGATAAGGCAAGGAATGGGTGACATTTTTTATACTTCTTTAATAGTTCCTTTAGGGTGCGTTTGGTATCAGAACGGGACAAGACAAAACATAATAGGACAGGACAGTTGTTCAGTGTTTGGTAAGACATAACTATATTGGACAGAACAGAACAAAGTTGAGTAAATGACCAATTTACCTCCAGTGAGTAGTTTATTGTTCTTTTTATCTTTGATCACACACAGGAAGAATTCCGATTCATTTTCTTTATATACCTAGTTTGATTATTAAGGTAAAACAAGTGGTGATGATGGCTAGTTTGAAAATCAATTCCAAAAGATTTCTTTGTTATCATCTTTCATTCCAAAAAATTTCTTCAGATCCTAATGTGATACCTTGTTTTTTCATTTGCTGTTTCAAAACCAAACAGTCATCAGAAAGCTCTATACCCTTATTTTGTTCTCATGACTACATTTTTTTGTTAGGATGGCAAATCTCAAAGACATGGAAACTATAATAATTCCAGAACACATTAGATCAAATACACATCATTGTTCAACAATTCATTTAAAATTGTGAAGTCTGTAGCACATCAAGAAGAAAAAACCTACACCTATAACAGTGATTTTCAAAAGCATGCATCGAATTTACCAAGCACATATCGATTTTCAGAAGTCGATTTGAGAAAGAAATCGACTTTGCAGAGAGCTCTCGATCGATCTGAGAACGATTTTGAAGAAGCTTTTGAGAACGATTTTGAAAGAAATCGAGTTCAGCAGCCAATTTTGAGAACGATTTTGAAAGAAATCGAGTTTCAGCAGCCAATTTTGAGAACGATTTTGAAGAAGCTCTTGAGAAAGAAATCGAATTAGAGAAATTAAAGTAGAAAGAATTAGACTTTAGGAATTACCTTTGTCGATTTGATTTGAAGCAGAAGAGGTCGATCCTATGGAAGCTGGAAGCTAGGGCTTGAGGATGAAGGCGTATGGAAATTTTGATCTGATGATGGTAACTAGGTTAGAAAAAGGGCATTTTGGTAAAATGTTTGTGTTCCATCTAGTTCCATGTATTTTTGGAGAACAAGCGTGTTCCACTTGGGTGCCATCTAGTTCTGTTCTGTTCCACTTTTAGCCACACCAAACATGGGACACAAACCTTTGTTCCTGTCTGTTCTGTTATGTTCCACCTACCAAACGCACCCTTTAGAGACAACCTTTGCATTTCCAAGAGGTGAATCTTGTTAGGCAAAAAAAAAGCATGCTTTTTAATCGTTCCAAAACCCTTTGAATGATTTAGCATCTTGGGTCTCTCCCTTTACTTTAGCATCCTAATTTCTTTATGAACAATTACCAAACAACTATATTTTATTTGTCACTAAATTATAGAAGTCTTATAATAATTCCGACCGCTTTAATCATCATCTACCAAAACATTCGGCAACTATTAAACAACCCTTGAGAGTCTTACTTGGTAAGTGGGCAAAATGACTCGTACATGATAAGTGCTTACCAGATTTAAGATGTTTACTGGCAATCTATTTTTATGGTCAAGGGTGTTATACTATAAGGTAAATGATGGTGAATCTATTATTAGTAAGAATTTTGTAAGTGGCCGTTTAAGGTTGCCTATTGATGTCCTCTTGTTAGTTTCTAATTTCACCACAAGAAATCAACATTTGCAAAGGCTATTACCCTTTTTAGTTTTTGTTGCAATTTCGTTGTTCCAAAACAAACAGTCGATATTTTCATCTCAATAAGGTGGTGTTTGGTTTGTGGAATTCAAAGTAATTTGATGCAATTGAAATGACAAATTCTTTTGATCAAATTTCTTAGTGATGTTTGGTTCATGGAATTAATTTGATGGAATCTTTTAAATTCCTCGATTTAAGTAAATCAGCTATCATTGACTTAAGTGAAAGAATTGAATTCCTACCAATCAAACTCGTGGTCAAATTCCTTTCCAATTCCGTCAAAGTTAAATTCTGTCGATGGATTCAAATTCCATCAAACTCTATTTTGTAAACCAAATGTCCACCAAGGGTCTACCTTGTGATTCTATCATTAATATAATAGTAAATTTGAATTTTAAGTGATGAAAATGGGTGATAATTATACATTTCTAAAACATCATCCCCTTTTCATTTTCAATCACAAATTGCTCTTCTTCAACTTCTGTTTTGAGGTAAACCTTTTTTTGGAGCCTTTCTTATGTAACTTGTTCAAATTTAATGCATCTTCTTATACTTGATATGTGATGAAATGGTTTAGAGGCTGTTGTATTCATTATTGCTTTTTCACAAACACCTCTTTTCTTAAATTTTGCTGCCCTATCCATCCTATTTTCCCATCACTTGTTTGTGTTTTCTTAAAAAGGTGATTGATGCTTTTTAAAGGTGGGGGGTTTGCATAATTTTATTTGTAGCCTTGTAGGCAATTTGTGTAGATATGTAAGGGTTGAAGAGATGCTTTTGGGTCTGTTTAGAATTTTGTTTACATGAAAAAATATGAATAAATGGTGACGGATGATCATGTATAAGTACACAAGTTGTCTAAAGACAAAGTATTTGATGGGTCTATATGCTTGAAAAAGAAACCATATTGGGTTGGTTAGGCAACTCAATTGAACTTGTTTCTAAGTTCATTGAACCATTTTTTATGCAAAATCGACGACCCTTTCATACCGCCCTTGAAAAAGAAACCATGTTGGGTTGGTTAGGCAACTCTATTGAACTTGTTACTAAGTTCATTGAACCATCTTTTACGCAAAATTGACATTCCCTTGTGGGTTGGTTCATACCGCCCTCTTTGAAAGGCAATATGTAGCTAGTTAGGTCGGGTGGCTGGTTAAAGAGTCCATCGTAGTGCTCATTTGTTTCTCTAGAGTCTAGAATCAGCTATGCCGTGTTTTTGTTCCACTTTAATGTTAATCATTTCTTCAAACCTTTTCAAATCATGCATGATAGTTTGAGATTGTTTCGATTGGAAATGGATTAAAAATTCTACTCTTTAATCTTAAAACTTGAGCACTTTTTGTGAAACTTGACCATGAAACGACCACTGCAAATCTACAATGTACAACCAAACAAAGAAATCACAACAAATAGGATCATGAGCCATTTTGTAACATAAATTAAACAAGAAATTACTACTTATAATTTGGGCAAACTCGCAAGTTACAACGTATGATCCGTTAAGCATATCGGGTAGTTTTTTTCACCACAATTTATCCGTCGACAAGTGTCATACCTAACAAACCCACGAAATTATAACAACGCACCAACTTGACCTGTTTCTAAGCAATTGGCCTACACTTGTAAAAAAATACGAGCTTTAAGTACGACCTGGTTTATAGAATACACCACCATATATCATCTTTTATTTCATAAATAGCTTACATTACGTAAAGCACTTGCCTACTTAAATTCTTTTTGGCCAAATTATCATGTAACATCACGTGTCGCAGCTATAACCTCACTCCAAAACAATGTTAACAAATGATGCAATGAGTCTGATGAACCCCGAGTCTCAAACTTAGGATTTTTCCAAATTCACATGTAAGCACGCATGCGGGGCCTTACAACAGACTGTGCACCATCAACAAATATGGTGGTTCCGGTCATGTAGCGTGAGTCATCGCTTACCAAGTAGATCACGGTGGAAGCAAGGTCGTTCTTGGGGTCTAACCATCTGTTTAGTGGGTTTGCATCCTTCACCAGACTTACTGCCCTGTCCTTCCCAACTGATACTGGAAATTCATCATCTAAATGTAACCCCCGAGCAATCGCATTCACCCTGATCTGGTGCTTACCGATATCCATAGCTGCTGTCTGATCACACAAGCCAGACACCCTATTAGGATAATAACAAAGAACCCGCAAGTAGATAATCATAACATCTATGAACTACCCATATTTGACCATACCAATTTGTCCAATCACGATCAACGGATATCTACGTGATCCTACATTCCTACCGCAATCAAAGAGTAAGCGCTACCTCGTATACGATCATAACAAAAACCATGTTGTGCTTGTGCTTGTATAGATGCAAAACAAAGTCTTTAACAAACTCAGGACGTGGAGTCAGTGGCATCATAAAGGAACCAAACCAACCAAACAAACTCAGGGTGTGCTGGTTGGTTTTCCATTAAGCCATGTATGGACAAAGCTGTCTGTGTGGATTAATTTGTCTATATACTATATAGATTGAGAAGATTTTTGTCCACGAGGGATTTTTTTGTGGATAAACGAGGCGTTATGTAATTAGGAGGGGAAGGTTTGAGAAAAACTCGACTTTCTGCATAAAGCTTCCTTTTATAAGCTTACTGAATAAGCCACTTTCTATATCATTAACCCATTACCTAAAAATATGGTCGGAAGTATGGTCTGAGAGAGGTAGCCCCTACCCAAAAGAGTATGATTGTTGTTTCCGTAAAGATCCCCAACCTGTAAAAATTTGTCTGCAAAAAGATTTTGGTGGAGCACCAAGTGTTCTAAAAAATATTCTTAATTTAACATTAATCCCATTTTCCTCTATTCTCCATTTTCCAGGTTCCATCCTCATAAAATGTAAATGGAATCAGGAAGCAGGATGTTATATGGTGAAAACAAGTAGAATCTTAGTTCTTTAGAAACTAATATATCATTTATAAACAAATCAAGTGTGGTTATATCATTGCAAATGAATTGAAGGGAAAGAAAGATCCAAGTTACATACCCTGACCAATTGATGAACTCCACCTAGACATGCACCATATGCAACTGCTCCTGGATATATCCCTCTCTCAGCACCAATTATTGAGGTCATAAATACAATGGATCCTCCAGTTTTATTATCCCTCATTCTCTTTGCAACAGCTTTCATCAAATACCAAGCAGCCATAAAGTTTATCCTAACTGTCTTTTTGAACTCAGCTTCAGACAACTGCAGTGGGTCTTGATTCTTTCCTGTTGTCATAAGAACAAGTCATCTAACACTGCACATCCATCCAGTATCCACACACTACTTTCCTGCTAATTAAAGACTACATTTTTGGTTTAAAAATAAAACCAAGAATGCTTAAACCCTAAGAAAGAACAGAAGCAACATCTATGTAGCAAGTTTGTTCCAACACATCATAATAGCTCTTTTATCATATTGTTTCATTTATGCAAGTTTTGGATCAATCACACCTATCACTTCCTCTTTTTTCTTTTGAGTTGGAAGGCATGTTTGGTTCAAAAGGCATATGGGAACTGAGAGTCTGATTATGATTCTTTAAATCACAAAATCACATTTCAAATTATGTATTCAAACACCCCTGGAAAAAAGGTCAAACTATGGGGGGTTTAGAGTCAACACCACGAACCAAACCACATATGCCGTTCGATATGTTTCCCATACCTCATACTAAGGGGATGTTTGAGATTGCTTATTAAAACTCCTTATTTGCTTATAACAGAGCCAACCAACAAATAAGGAGTTTTTGGTGTTTGGATAAAATGCTCATTAAAACTCTTTATTTGTGTATTCAAAAAACCATTTAACTTTTCCAACCAGCAATAAACAAATAAGCATAAGTTGTTTTAAATAAGCAATCCCAAACACCCCCTAAGTAAACCAAACCATGTTACACATAAATATACATAAGTACATCTAAAGTGTATAACATATTTTAATCAAACTTTTAGAACAAAACTAGAACAAAAAGGAGAAATAAAAATGGAGGTGTGGTTCATGACATGAATATAATTTGCTATATATAGTGTTACATCCACTGAAAGCAATCAGATTTTTGTTTACCTCTTAACTGTTTCATTAAGAGGCAGTCTCCGAATCATTAAGAGGTGAATCCTATTTGACAAAAAAATGGACTGTCTCTTAATGGTTCCAAAACCCTCTGGATGAGGCCGTTTGTTTTTTAAAAGTTACCTCTTAAAACCTCTTAACTCTGAAAATTAAGAGGTCTGCAGATTTAAGACCGTTTGTTTTATTTTTAAGAAAAAGCCTAAAAACCTTCTACCGTCCTCTAAAAATTTAAGAGGTGCACCATCCACCTCTTATTTTTTAGACCTGAATTTAGCCTTTAGACTTCAGACCTCTTAAAAAACAAACGCTTATATCCTGGACGTCTCTTAACAATTTAGAGTCCAGATTTCATGCGCAACAATTATCAAACCACCATATTTCATTTTGCACCATATTAAGAGCATCTTAATCATTCTGACAACTTATTCATTCAGCACCAAACCATTCAACAACTACCAAACAGCCCCTAAGATCACTGAAACGTTGAGAAATAATAGATAGATATGAAAACCTAATTTACCTTCATAAGTGTAGCAGTTAACATACGCATCCACTTTCCCCAATAAACTCCAGGTTTTCTCCACGGCCGCATCGAAAACCTCCTCTCTCTCCTCTTCCATGTCTAATCCAACGATTTCAATCGTCACTCCCTTCAGATCGCCAGTAATCCAATCCGATACGCCCTTCAGAATCTTCTCGTTTCCGACCAACGCCAACCTAAAACAAATAAATTTAGATCCAAAAGCTTTACGAACTTCAACCACAGCTAAAATCTAGAAAAAAAAAACGAATCGAGACTGGGGAGGGTAACACACCTGCAGCCGCGTTTAGCTAAATGATAAGCTATGTTTCGAGAAACCTCGTCGCCATTGACGGTGAGCAAAACCTTCTTTGCCGCCATTGAAGGATGAGAAATCAGAAGGAAGCGTGTGGATTAGCGAACTGTACCGGAATATCGAATTAAACTGATCGGATTGTGGAAATCAACAGAAATTCTTGATTTCTTGATGAATTTCTCTCCTTTTTAACGAAGAAAAGCAGGTTCTTCGTGGTATAATAAACCAGTTGGCCGTCGTCTTTGACTCCTCCATGGAAGAAGATATAACGACCAACCGAATTACATAAAAGGTCCCTATACTATTACTTAATATGCAATTGTAGTAGTTTCACTTAACATGATGTGACTCTTTCAGTCCCTAGATAAAACTTTATACAAGTTTGGTACTTTAGCCACCATGTTATGGGAACATCTTCTTTTTAGGCATTGTTTGGTGAAAATAAGCTAGCTTATTTTTTATGTACATGTTTGGTAAGATTAAATGTAGCTTATAAGTTAGCTTTTTGATAAACTACTTTGAATAGCTTATGAGGAGCTTTTTATGACCTTTTTTCAATTATACCCGTTATTAACTATTATTAATTAAAATTATATATTAATAAATATTATTTTTTAGTAATTAAAATTAAATTATAGATTATATGTTATATTTTATTTATTTTCAAATGTTATTAATTACATTAGATATTATTTAATATGTTTAATATCAAAAATAAATATAACAATTTTTAAAATGTTGTATAGTTAAAACAAAAATAAATATACACTATGCTTGGCAAACATATTGTTAATTTATATGTTAATTGAAGGAATTTAAGATTGAATATTATATATAACAGTTTAAATTTCAAAAAATATATATATTAATTTAAGATTTTAACTAACTATTACATATAATATGAATAACACTAAAATTTATCAATCCCAAGTATTTTAATTTTAATTAATATTTTTCAGATATACTTAATAAAAAAATGTTTTTTCAAATACACTCAAATACAAAATAATCAAGTCCTAGAGAATTTTTTAAATATAAAAAAAATTGTTTTTTCTATTTCAAAAAACACTTTAAAAAATCCTTTAGGGATCGAAAAATCACAAATGAATTTAAAAAAATGAAAAATAATTAAAAATGTATTAAAGAAATTTCTTAAAAGTATATCCAAATACGTTTGAATGTATTACAAATTGAATGTATTACATATTTATAGGTTTCCAAGGTTAGAAGTTACTTTCATGTTTTTGGATAAATCCTTTTGGTTGTTAGGTTTCAAGTTCAAGCTTCAATTTTTGTTAATTGTTTATTCATTTTGAAGCCGGTTAGTTCCTAACATTCCTTTTTAATGTAACATTATTTTCTTATTTGTAAAGATTCAATCAATGATATGTTACTCTCTAAAAAGAAAAACAAAATAAAGCATATATGAAATATGGGAGATTTTTGGTTCATAATGTTTTTCTTTTTATTAATAAAAGTATCCATAAAACTTAGATAAGAGGAATAGGATGAAATAGAATATTGTCAACTTGAATATTCAGTTAACAAGACAAATCGAGGCTTATTGCTCAATAGAAGATGAACTAAACAACATGAAATTATAGCCCAATTTATTTACCATAGAGGTTCTTTGAAGGATGGAAACCTATTGATTCAACGAATAAATAAAAATTGAACGAAGAAGTGAAGATCATGGTCAACATATGCAAACAAAACCGAAATTAAATGATTGTCGTATGGCTTCATTTGTCATCCCCTAAATTTGTTTATTACAAACAAACAATTGTGATATGAAATCCTCTATGCAACAACTCATTCCAGATGGATTAAAAATAAGATATGTAAGTTCCTTATAAACTTCAAGTTGTAGATTACTAATAACTTCTATCATGATCTTAAATTCGACTCAAAGTTATTGGATCACTTTGTCTTATGGACTTTGGGGTGTTATAAATGGTATCATAACCAACTCCTGTACCATTTGGATGGTGGAGGCAAACATCATTGGGTATGATAAGTTCTCAAGGGTAACCACCGGCCACCACCACCTCCGACCATCACAGTCACCGGTAACCACCACCTCCAACCACCATCGCCACCGGCAACCACCACCACCAGCCAGAAATGAAAAAA
>LUCG01302600.1:0-10974 GCA_001633085.1 Carthamus tinctorius
ACTTGATTTATGTCTTACGATTTACAGTCGTTCGTCGTGCGACCGTAGATTTTTACCCAAACATTTATAGTATTTGATTATATACTAAGCTTGTTAAACTTGATTACTTTTATCCCTAACATAACAATCCAATACAACATTCTACCAGCTAAACTCGTTACCATTCATTCACGATTGGAAAAACCCTGCATCCGTTCGTCTCCAATCCAGTACAGCTTGCAACTCGATCAAATCAATCTTCTTCGCCAATAATCTCTTCCTAAACTCACTGGTGCATATCTCAATTTTTTTTTTAATTTCTGTCATTTTTCTAACGCATTGGAGAACATTCCATTTGATTCCATTTCTGTCATTTATGGGTTTGATTTATTGCGCATTTGATGTTCGCCGTGAAATCTACGCATTATATTTTAGGTAACTTTGCATCATGATGAACACAGAATCACCAAACGTCTTATGCTTATTTTTTGTTAAATTTTTGCTAAATTTGATTCATTAGTCTATTGTTACTTCATACCCTAGATTTTATTGATTACACCTGATAAAGGGATATTAAGATCAAAGTTACAGATATCCAAAATCATGTGTTTTGGAAGTGCATCAAATTAGGGTTAAACATTCGTTAGAGATAAAAAATAATTAGCTTAAATAAGTTTAGATATTTAATCGAATACTATAAAAAGTTTAAGGTTTATAACATTCATTAAAAGTTTAGGGGTCAAACTATTTTTAAATACAATTTTTAATGATTATAACATTCATTAAAAAGTTTAAGGGTTAAACCATTTTTAAATAAAAAGTTTAAGACTTAAATCATACTTTATTCATAAGTTTAGGGATTAAAGTGATTTTTAAAATGTAGTAACCTTTTATAGCAAGTCAAGTAGCTAAAATAATTAATTATAACAAGTTTAGGGATTAAAATACACGTAATAACAAATTTAAGGATTAAAACATGTATTAAAAGGGAAACCATTTTTAAACGGTTAAATTATATTTTACAAATGAAAGATGGGAGTGTTTACGACGGTTCTAGAACCGTTGACGAGCGTAACTCATCCATTCGGGTCGACCCGCAGCAGATGTTGAAGTCGGTTGTATTGTACAAATTACTAACCACACGAATCCATACCATATATTATTTTTATTATTATTAGGTCGATTCATTGGAAGGAAAGCTTTCCAATTTCTCCATGCTTCATTTGCTCTTCGTCTCCGATATCATCATCATCACCATTCATCATGGCCTCAGGTTCCTTTCTATTTCCATCTTCCATCAAATTAGGATTCTTCTTTTAGATATATTATTATGTTTCAAATTCACAATTGCTCGGTTTAATTGAAGACACTCGTAGGACCTAATTGATGTCGGAATTAATTATGATTGTTATTTAATTGATGTCGGAATTTGGTTGCATTACGATTGTTGTTCGAATTGCAGATTATGGTAAAAACATCGTGGCTGAGCTTGAATCAGCTTCGCAGTTGAGGGCTGCAGGCTTCTTCATAACACGAAGGCCATGGCTTGGTAATGTTTCTGTTTTATTATGACAGAAATTGAAATTCTTTACCTTCCATTCAAATTTAGGTGTTTTGGCTTTAATATCAATCAACTTCCGTGTTTATGTCGCTTTTGTGTACCTAATAAAACTGGAAGATAGACAAAACTGTGGAAGGGAAGGCAATGGACTTGCTATGAACTTTTGACAAATAATATAACTCAAGAATAATCTAGTTTTTGTCCATCTTTTGAGAGTGCATGCAGACTGATCATGGAGCAACCTTAAATGGAATGGAAATGAGGAAATGTGTTCTAAGACAAAGTATATGTTACTTTCCTCACACTTGCTTTTTTACCCATGTCAATGACTGCAGATTTATATGGGGTTAATGTAAGACCAGTGGCTCCTTTCGGTAGCACATGTAGTAAACCGGTGGTTGATTCATCGCTGATACATAGATGCTTGCCAGATGAATTACTGTTCGAGGTATGATGACTGTTTGTGTTGCTTCATATATATGAAGTTGCTGATGCAAATTGCTACTTTCTTATTCACATCAAGGCAGAAAGCAGTTGGTGGCATTACTTCAATTTCTTTCTGATGTTTTTCATTGGCCATCATGTTGTTAGGCTTGAAATTATAATATAGCTTCTCCTTTGGAGTTAATATTGATGAAAGGAATATAAAGAAGCAGTATGTCTTCTGCTAAAAGCAAGACAAACTAATGACATACATCCCACTTGGAAGTAGGGTTTTTTTTTTNTCTTGTCCTCTGCCCCAAAGAGTAAAGAAACTTGTGAAAAAGGTGCAACTTCAGCAAAAAGTGAAAAGGGAATTATATGTTATCGGAAGCAAGTTTAAATGGTGCATTTCACTAGACATAATGTAGTAATTGTGAGGCATTTTTCGGTATCTGCTAGAGGATTGAATCGCTAATGTTTGTCGTAGCATGTTATAGGTGTAATATTTTGTTTGGAAATTGTATTGTATTGTTATTTATCTTCAAGTTTTAAAGCTCTTTCTCATTTCATGAACTTTTACCAAACAATGTATATAATAAACTACAATTATTGAATCTTGGTAAAATTTTATGTAGATTTTTGCTAGAATGACTCCATACAACTTAGGGAAGGCAGCTTGTGTGTGTCGAAAATGGAGAAATACTGTACGTAACCCTGTGTTTTGGCGTAATGCATGCTTAAAGGCCTGGCAGGTATTTTTATTATAAAATATGCAATGCTATTTTACCAAATTATCACTTGAAATACTCTAAAATATGTGCTTCGTTGAATTCCTTGAAGATCTCTGGTGTGGTGGAAAATTACAAGCTTATGCAATGTAATTATGATTCCTCGTGGAGGAAAATGTGGCTTTCGAGGCCAAGGGTCCGCATGGACGGTAAGTTGTGAATATTAATAGTTTATTTTGGTTGTTTTGTATGGAATTACAATTGCACACTTTAGACTTCTATCTAATTTTCTTTGTGTCTTTATATTTGTTATTGATTATCGGTTCATGTCATACTCCGTTTAACTTGAAATGTTATGCATGTTGGCTACGGGAGCTTTACACGCCTTGGAAAGTGATAATTCACATTCTTGTATACTTACTGACCCTTCATTATCCTCCCACTTTCATTCGTATCTAAATATCCAATTAAATTATAAGATATAAACAATTAAACACCTTAATTATTTGATTCTCCATATTTAATTTAGTTCTTTGCATGTGACCCGTCAAGACCTTGCCATGTTGGTAATAATTGTAAAACATATTTATAGCGATAGACGAAAAATTACATCTAACAATACATCATCCCCACCCAAATGGCAAGATTTGGTGATTCATCAATCTCGTGATCATCATATATGTTGTCCCTTGTCTCTGATCTCTAGACTGGGTGCAAGATATGGATTCGTCATCTCATTTTTGTCCAATCTCTAGTTTCTAGAAAAATGAATATGCTGACAAAATAGATTTCAGTATCCTATACCAACTATCTAAGCATGCATGTGTTTTCATAGTATCACCATACTAGGGGACAATCCCATCTCTCATTGTGCAAGTCTCACTATATGGTATCGTCGTACACTCAACAACTATTCGGTCACTTAGTTACGACGTGATTATTATACTATGACCATATGAGAAACACTTATGACACTTATATAACATCTCATGTGGTTTTGTCATCTAAGTTTGTCGAGTACACAAGCTCACTAATTTGTATCATATGTAAAGTCAATCTCAATTATATCGTTCCTATATATGCTAGTTTGAAGCGTGATACTTCAACTCAGTGTGAATGGTACTTTTTTGGTAACCATGGGTGGCCGAGGCAGCTTGCAGGCATCTCGACTAACCCATGGGGCCTTGCAGAACAACCAGGAAAATCCCCAGTAGCCTTGGAGGGACTCAAACTGTTGACCCATGGTGATAGTGCAATGTATAAAGTAGTATTTGACTAGGGATGTTTTAGGAATCATGTTCCAAGGTTATTAATGTATATTTATCATACAAGACAGACTAAAGCAATGGCATATGATAATCAGATGATGTCTTTATTATTCATAACTCAAGTTTCCAAATACAATCATCTAATGATCCACTTTTGGGCATATAACTAACAATACCAACTCAAAGTATAGTTGGAGTAGCAAAAGACAATTTATTGCTCATTGCTTACTTGTATCACCAATTATAAGAGTTGTGTATTTTAAGCCAGTTATTTCACTATCTACGCTCTAAAATTCATTTATTATCCTGCAGGTCTCTATGTCAGCAGGAATACCTATATTCGTGCCGGGGTAGCGGAGTGGAAGGTCACAAATCCAGTTCACGTGGTATGTTGCTACAGCTTAAAGTTATTTTAGTAATTTGAAATCTTCTTGCTATGGAAGCTGATGCTGAAATAATTGCAGTTTGAGAAGTACCTTGCTCATGTGTTTCTGTTTTAAGTTATTAAAAGTGTAGGACATGACGGCCATGTCAAAATAATAGGTATGCGAATTAGTATGTAACTATTGACAGTGCAGGGTCCAATAGGATAAGTAGCAACAGCTTGGACATTAGTTAATTTCCATTGTGTTGCTAATATTTGTATTCATTCATCTTTAATTGAAGGTTTTGTAATTGCCGATCTGATATTCTATTTTCCTAATGCCCACATCAATGTTAATCACCAAGGCATAACAAACTGAACTATAAATAGTTTATTCTTGAGCTAGTTTGCTATGAAGAAAATGATTAAAAAAGCAATAGATTGAATCAAAAGCTGTTTCATGTTGAGAAGCTGACCTTCAATTCCTGATGAAACGACAAGCTCAGGGGTATATGATTTTTGTAGTGCTATCTTGTTGAACTTGAAAACATTTTGTCATGTTTGATATTTATATTTGGTCAGTCTGACATGCAGAATATGATATAAGATGTTAATAATGGAGATAAAAAACTTCATATTAAGTAATGGTTCAAATGTATTCAGATCGTCAATCATAGGAAAACAAATGAAGTAAGATAAAAAAAATGAAGGTCAAAACATGAAACCTAGGAAAACTCCATTAGGTAATGGTAGCCTTTGAGCACATATTTATTCAACATCAACCATGAATGTGGAACATATGTCAAACATGCCCAACTTGGTAAATACAAGGACAAATTGCGTTCTCGATAGGAATTTTATTGGAGTATCAACCTTTTTTTGGAACATATCTTTATGTGCTTGATAGAAGGTGGTCCATAAGAAGTATTGAACCCCTGTTTGTCATATACTCAAGTTTAAAAGCTAGGTCTTTCCGTAGGTTTTAAAGCAGCCCTCTAAGAAGATCCAAATTGATTGCATTTATGGCAAGTTGGGTATAGTTGACATATATGCTCCAAACTGAGGAGTATTAGAAAATACATCCACGATTTATGCCTATGGGTTAGGTGTGCTTTATTCTATTAGATAATTTAATCATTCTTCTTTTTATGCTCCCATGTTGTATGCTATATAATCAATATTTTCCCCTTAATATGTGATACAAGGTACAACTCAAATCATGTTAGCTTTACATCACACAAACTTTTAGCTGCTGCCAGCCGTAACACACAGACACTTGTTCCAATCTCCTGACCCATTTGCGTTTTAGTCTTCTTGTCTCCCATAGGGCCTTACCTTGATTTCCGAGTCTCATCTAGATGAGGTGCATTTGTTTCCAGACCACCCTAGATATGAGATTACATATGCCTAGACCGGCCTAGACGGGTAAGAAGCACCAATGTGGGTTTGCCCATTCAACAGAAAAAGGTTAAAGTGGTGCAAACTGTGACACTCACAATTTGTTCCAATCTTCTAAGAGATCTCTAGGTCTGAAAGATAGAACAAGTTACATAACTTACAAATAAAATATTGTCAAGGCAGGCACGACTCATTTTCTGGTCATACGCCTCCTATTGAGATTAGTGGATCTATTCTCCAACTGGTGGTCATGTAAAAGGGATATTGCATATACTCAATTCCTTCAATGGTTGTAAGGTAGTAATTAAGTAAGCGGGCATAGGCGCACATATTTTAGTGAGATTACTTCGAGATGTAACAAAAGCATTTGGAGCAACTTGCATGGTTTATGGTGTGCACTTATCATTTCAATTTATGTATTTTCAAGGTCTTGTTTGAATGAGTTGTTTGTGTCACTAAATGAGATGTCATTTCAACGTTCTTCTGTATGGACCTAGAATGGTTCTTAATACCACCGAAGACGTGGATAGACCATCTTCAACTCCCAATGGTGGTCCTTTAAAGTTTCTTCGGTGGCATATTTTAGAGCAGTGAAACCTCTCTCTTTATGGCAGAGATGTGGCAAGTCAAAACGTGTAGAAAGAGCAACTATGAGCAGCAGGAAAACCGCCAAAACTATGATGCCACCTCAGTTGGTTCGAGGGTGTAAGAGCAGTGGTGGAAGTGAAGGTTGAGTGAGTACTCGAAAATTCCCTTTTGCTGTGCTCAGCTGAGTTTTTCTGGAATGAGAAAACATATGGGATGAAGAAGTCCATTACATTTCTGTTTATCTCCTTTTAATCAGTTTCTTTCCGGGATGGAACAAAATAAATCTATAGCATCACCATATTTCTTTCAAAATTTGTGTTTTTTTTTGCCGTGAAGTGCGTCTTCATGTTTGTAAAGGAAGCATTTTAGTTTTTAGTGTAGCAATGCTTGCCAGAGTAATTGCCTCATATATATCTTTCTTAGGCAGCTATACATAGCGATGCTTGCCTGATATCATTGGCATTGCTAGAGTCGACTCTTCATGTACTCTTTTCTAGTCCTGCTTGGTCTAAACTCCTTTGATTTTTACAATTTCTCCAGAACTGTCATTTTCGTATATGGGTGCCAAGTAGACTACATGATCACTACATCGTCGAGAAGGTGTAAAACCATGGTATTTCATGTGTGGGTTTTTCATGGCGGAAACTCAAAGCTTACTTGAAGTATGCTTGATCTGTAATGTTATCTTCCATATACTTCTGTGATATTTAGCTTGGTCATTATTAATTATTAATTCCATTCACGCTGCATTATATTTTTGTCATCTCTTAGAGTTGCTTGCATTCTTCTATTGCATGTGTCTTCTTTGCTGTTTAAATGGTAACTGTTCGCATGGGATAGTGAGAAGAAATATATCCGCAACTCTTATGTGTCTCTGTTCTTCCCGGTCTTGTAGGTCTGCTATTTCCGTTACCTCAGATTTTATCCTTCTGGCAGGTTCCTATATAAGGTTGTGCATTTTTTTGCCCTTTTGCATGCAACTTACTGGATATAAATTTTTCATTGGGAGCCGAAACTGATGGTGCTTTTCTTTTTGGTATGCAATGATTAGAATTCATCCGAGAAATTAAAGGATGTTGTGAAATTCATGAACCACCGTTCCACTAAAGCAGAGATGTGTCATAGTGGCCGCTTCACGATATCTGAAGACAAGGTTGGGCTCTAACTGTTGTAACTTTTCAACATTCAGATTCAGTATTCAATGACCACAAATCATAAAATATTTCATTTCGACATTCATTGCAAAAAAATTGGTTGTGGTACAACTTTCACACCAGTTGAGTCGTAAAAGCTTAGTTAATGTTATTATCTGAGTTTGACTGTTTCTTTGCTGTTGAGTGTGTTTCCAAGTTTTTTAAATTTTCTTGGGATCTTTCTCTTTGCAGGTCGAAGGTGCTCTTTTGTATCCTGGGCTGCGTCCTACTATTTGGAGAATCCGCTTGAGGTATGTGCACCTGAGGTCTTTGATCTTGTTGCTACTTAATGTAATACTAATACCATTTGCAGATATGACATGTGGGGGACTCTTTATTAGGTTGTTAGCTTTTTCCGTTGTTTCTTGGTTTTAAGAGCCCGCCTTCTAAGCAATTGATTGTCTGTTGTTGTCATCACACAATATCATTCCGACTTTTGGCTGATTAAACAATGCGTCTTCTACTATCCGACCTGTAGTATGAAACCGCAAATCTTATTCAACATCTTCCAAGTCGGTTTGGGTCTGGATTTTGATGGCGATCATCAGATTCACATGTGATTGCGAAGATAGGCGAGGAACAGTTTAAACAATTATGAGTGTGTCGTAATTCTTTCTATCTCATGCACAGACTGCTTCCTCTGATACAGACTACTTTTTTAGAAGTCAATTCAATAGAATTTTCCATACTGTACCTTCCTTTATGTGCATCTACTCTTAGTGCTGGTTCAAGGGGAACATGTCTACCATCTGCCTGCCTGCTTCCCTGCATAGACATCGTCAACTGATTGTTGGCACAATCACTAGAAGATGTAGGGACCAAAAAGAGAAGTTGAACCGCCAATAGTAACTACTGCATAGCTCCTAAGTTACCCTTCTAAGTTACGTTTAGGAGTTCAACCAAGTGGTACAAGGGAACATCATAAACATATCCCCATCTTTCCGAAAACCTTATATCCAGTAGTCATTCAGTAGCATTCTTCCCTGCCATGTTATTCAGGAATCATCAACAAATATGAGTTTTGGTGGTGCTTGTATCAAATATGTAATTGCATATTAGTATATTAGGGCATCATTTGTTATCCCATTTGGAAGAAGCTTTCCCTATTATGGCTGTTACTTTGTCCAATGTAGAAAAAATTTATAATAGGAGTAAGGGGCTGTTTACTTGATGCTGACCAAAATCTGACCGAGATCTGACTGGGTTTGAGATCTGACCGAAATCTGACCGAGATCTGACTGGGCCAGAACCAAAATGATGCTTACCCGGGTCAGATTTGATTATTCCGTGTTTGCCCCTTCTTTTTCCCCTCTCTTTCTTTTAACATCCAACTATAAAAAAAGCTTAAAATAGTCTTTTTTTGTTGGTAAGCACTTACCAAAAACATTTGGTAAACACTCTTATCCGCACAACACTTACTTGGGACAACACTTACCCGGGTCAGCACTCTTACCCGCGTCAGTACTTACCCGGTTAGACCAAGTAAACGTCCCCTAAGTGTGGCTATTTATACCGTATATGATGTGAGTTATGTCAATGGGAAAGCACATTTGTGAGTCCTATCCTTTTAGACTTGCCAATATATTCAACTTGGTTTAGGATGGTGATGTCTATGTGATAAAATCAATTTGTGAGATATTTTATCTTTCATGAACTTTTTGCTTATATTATAACCTAATTTATTTACTAGTTTATACTTTGCTTAGCAATGATGCTAAGGCGTATTTACGTATTATCTTGGTACATTTATTTACCCCTAGCATTAGTTGTACAAGTGAGTAGTGAGTAGTACCGGGTAATTCTAGAAGGTTTCGGAGATAGTAAGGGGGAAGGGTTAGTTTGGGCAGGAGATTTTATTTAGCTTATGTGAAGGAGTTCAAATAAGAAAGGGGAAGGCCTAGAGATGAGTATCAGATTTCTTGGTGATTCTATGTAACATCCCCATCCCAGCCGTACTAGATAAAGTCCGTTTTTCCCACACACCCGGACCTCACGGTTTTAGAACGCGGCTGATAGAGGAGATATCAAGTCCCTTATAACGCAACTTTTGTTCCCCTCCCCAACCAATGTGGGATCTTACAATCCACCCCCTTGGGAGCCCTGCATCCTCGCTGGGACACCAGTCTAGTTCCTGACTCTGATACCAATCTATAACATCCCAGACCAACCATACTAGATATTGTCCGCTTTGTCCACATACCTGGTCTCATGAGTTTAAAAAGCGTTTGATAGAGGGGATATCAAGTCCCTTCCCCTACCCACCCAATGTGGATCTTACACCTTTGTATTTACATTGTGTTATTTGTTACTCAATTCAATCATCCGAGTAGAGGAATATCTTTGTTAATAATTTAGCCATTTTACATCAATACAACAAAATGGGATGCTAGTATACTACATCAGTTTTACCTGCATAACTACTTGCGTGATGGTGCAACCGAAGACAAACTGCCACATTGTCAAGGTGGATTATACATTATGTGGATTAAATGTGATGCTCTATGGCCATGTGATGTCTTTACATTGAATATGTGCATCTTACCTATCTAGTAAGTTTAGATGTAATTTTCTATCTCAAATTGTTCATTCAAAACTCTGGGATTCTTGTTTGGTTAATACAGTAGGGGTTTTATATATTGTGCTATATGTGTTGATGATTATTCTAATGTTGCATGATTTACAGTGAATTTCTCTTGTTTTTTATGTCCAAATTAAATTTTGGACTCAAATCAGAGCAGTTTGCAGCGTAATGCAAAGGAGTAATTTTTCTAACATTATGGATTTGGGGTGTGTTGCAATCTATTAAGGATACACCTGAGTAGTTGCATTTTGAAATGTATGTCATGTTGCATGTGAGGGTACTGTGTTCTTTTTGTAGGGTATCTAATATCTTTGAAAAAGCAAAAAAGCAAGATACAATGTCTTTGTCCAATGCAGATTTTGAATGTCTTGCTAAAGCTAGGACAATATCTATTAACATGGGTTTGACATTTAGTACAAGAGTCGGGTGATCCTAAATTTGTTGTTCAAAATCTTTGAATTGATGCATATATGGACTTCACAAATCTTATGTTTGTTTCTTGTTTGAAAAGGTTACGAGGTACAACAGCAGGGGCAAACAATCGGATGGATCATCTATCCATCGTTACAAGTGGTGTCCAAGAGAATGAGGTTCCGGGACCCGATGGAGACATTCTTGGAGTGGTTGAAGGGTGGCAGGATGATGAAACCCACAATCCAGATGTACCTGCTATTTCTCACACAAGAGGTCTTACACCCTTTGTGTTTGTTCCATTTGAAGAGGTACATCAACAAGCTGCTGTGCATCCTTTATTTTAAATCATCTTTCTGAGTGGGATATACTGTCCTGTTTGATTTACTTTATCTTAAATGATACTCCCTCCACCATAAAATATATATATATATATATATATATATAGGGGTGGGTTCAAATGTGAACCACTTTTTGGTT
>LUCG01302624.1:0-10175 GCA_001633085.1 Carthamus tinctorius
CATTAAATGTGGATTTTCCTTTAAATTACTTATATATTGGGATTTTGTAAAAGTGGTGTTACAGTTAACGGGGTTACCTTTTGTAACCCTCCAGCTAGGTTGCCCTGTAGCGAGTTTTTTGGCCATTGAGGATTTTATTTCGTTAATTTGCTTGGCCGCAATGTGGTTACAGTTCGTTGTATTTGGTTCTTTTTTTTCTTTATTGGTGGTCTCGCTTTTGTAGCTGGATTTCCATATCTGGTGTTTCAATAAAAAGTTTGGTTGACATTAAAAAAATCATATATGATTAAGCTTGTTAGGTTATTTGAAGTTAATCAACTCTATTTATATTTATATTATATGTAATGATTATTTAAAATCAATTATTAAATTTATAGTATATATAAAAAAATTAATCTTATACTGTTTCAATTAATATACTATCTTGTTTGTATTAATTAATATATACTATATTATTAAAAAAATTGTTTTAATTACATTTTTAAATATTTATAATTAATTATTTATTCAAGATATATTTTTAATATTTTATTTTATAAACTAATTTTTATCATACATAATCTATTATTTTTAACATAACCAAAGTTTAAAGAGGAAAGTTCAAATGTGAACTCAATAAGGACGAATCTCAGCCACTCATCCGATCAATAAAGACGGCTTTGACCGGGTCCATTCCTTTAATAATCTCTACCCTCCCATGAATTGCGTCAATCCTTCGTGATCGCGTCCACCGTAATAAAAGATGTGTGGCTGAAATTCATCCTCACGTTCACAATCAAAATTGAGTTCACATTTGAACCAAACCTAACTTTAAAACCATCAAAGTGGTGTAAAATTTTCACCAAATGAAAAAAGGACTAGTGTTATTTGCGATTTTGCATCCCATCCATGGGAGTTAGAGGAAAGGATTATTCAGTACCAAGCGCAGAGAAACGCCCAGCTCTTTGCTTGTTTTGCTTATCCAAAGAAAAACCCTTCTTTCTTTCCTTCATCCTTTTCATATTGGAAGCTAACAAACTTCTAAAATGAAGGAGAACAGGAAGAACCAGTAGTAACCCTCCAAACCCACTATTAAAAAGAACCCAAATCATCTTCAATGGCGATGCAAACTTCTCAAACCGTAAGTATTATATATATATATATATATATGTGCTTATGTTTGCGTTCACTGCTTCATAGTTCACTTATAAATTTATGGAATCTTGTGCCACTTTAAAACCGGTTTAAAGGATTTTTATTAACTGAGTTGCACGCCAGCTGTTTGATTAATGCTGGAAATTGCTCATGTTAGTGTGACTAAAGGTTTGGGGTTTTTTGACAAGGGTTGGTAATGAGATTGTGACTTCTTCTTGATGACAATTACTTTGTGGACTTCGGATAACCTTTATAAGAATGCAAAATTATTTTCACACTGTTTATAGTTTGAGTCACATTACTAGCGACTAAAAAGTTGATGTTTCTTGAATGTGCATAGAGTTTTAGCTCAAGCCTAACTAGGTGGTTATTGGCTTATGAGGATTGGGTTGCATGCCAACTGTTTGATTTAATGTGTACTTGAAGAAGGTTGTGAAATGGTCGCCACTGTGATATTCCGGGTGTATGTGTAGTGTAGTGTTTTGACACAAGCTTGTAGTAATATGGTGACACCTAATCAATGTAACAGTCTTTTGGATCTGTTGTTGATTTGAATGAGTTTTCGGGTTGTCTGTTCCTTTAAGAATACGTGCACCATTAAGTGGAGTTGGTGTAAATCTTAACAGTTGGAGCATAATAGGTGGAATGGCTAGATGGATGGGGTGATACTTCTGTGGAGAATTACTTATTAGGTGAGAAGAAGTAGAATGCGAGGAGCTATTAGCTATCTCTGTTGAGCTGGACTCAAGAATAGCGTATAAAAACCTGTAAAATATGTACCATCTACTCCAGAAAAGAGCTACCCTTTAATTTGGACATCAAAAGGGTCGCCTTTTAATTTGAAAAGATACGTGGATTGAAAAAGTTGATTAAAAACTTTCTTTCTTCAAATTCATATAATGTACTAAGATCTTTCGAAAAAAGAAGGTTGACAAAAGAACCAAGTTATTGATCTGGAGGAGTCTTTAAATGTGTTTTAAGTCACTAAGTGTGCACTAATGTTTCCAGTTTGATATGTCTTACATTGATTGACTTGTGGACACCATGGTCAATGTTCCAAAGGGTTCTTGAGCAATCTAATAATTTTACTTGTTCCTTGAAACCCAAATTGCAATATTAAGTCGGAAAATAATTGGTAGGGCTGTGGATAAAGTTGCGAACGTGGTGGAGGATTGATTGTGTCATAACCCTTCGTATAACGGGAACCTTACCTTACTTTATGTATTTTGTATTTTTACAATATTTTTTTTTTCGTTTACATGTTTTAGGTTCTTACCACATTTTAGGAAATATAGGTTCGTATTAGAATCTTACTATTTTAGAATATTTGGGTTCATAATAAATTTTTTATTTGATATTTCATTCTTATGTTGAGCCTATATAAAGGCCAAAATTGTTTCCATTTTAAAACCAATTCTATTTACTAATTACTATTATCTCATAAAGCATTGGTGCATATGTCATTCTCTTCAGATATTATATTCATCAGTAGCCATTAGGTTTCCAAATTAATTATCTGATCAAACCTTGCTGTAGGCAATGCAATTTATCAGTGGTTGGCTGATAAAAGAAAAAAAATTAATCCATCCATATTGTATGGTTGTAGGAAATGCTCCCATGTATCTAGCTTAGGCAATAGGCACTTCCTTTTAATAAACTATATGCACTACTAGGATGATTGTAGTGGATCCTTCATGGGTCTAGATATTTAACTGAATGATATAATTTGAACAACCTGCAATAAACTCACCTCCCAACTTTGGCATTAGTTCTTTGTACGCTAAATCGTTGGCACAAGATAGTCTAGTCAGTGTAGTTTGTGTGAAAGGTGAACTTCTTAAAATGTGAATTTTGGCCATGCATGACGTGAGGTCATACATAAGTTACCTTAAATCAGCAAATAATAAAATCAATAAGAATGGCCAACACATAGGAGGTCTTGCATTCACAACTCTCTTCCCTTTAGCACCAATGAATGGTAGTGCCAAGAAACCCTTTCATGTCATTACCTTTAATATGTTGAAAATTGAAATATCTATATGAATGTTTTATATCACAATCATGGAAATTTATTTATTGGTTCATATAATCTTTGTCCGGCCTTTTGAAAGTGAAGTTTCATATTCTTTCTTGATACATTTATAATGTTTCACTAATCTTATCTTACAAAACTGTCAGGTTATGTCATTGAGAAGTTGCTCATCGTTTACGAAATCATCTTTTAGCATAATTGATTTTCGGAGATGCTCTTCCATGGAGCTCTCGTCTCTCTTCCATTTTACATGTTGCTATATTTATCCTAGGAGTACCTTTTGCACTCTGTCAAAGCGAAGGTCTCGTGGACCTGTTATGGCCGCCAAGAAAGAATCCAAAGGTACTCACTTGATTACAACTTTTTAAAGAGCTTTTGGGGAGTAGGCCCAGGGGTGGTGGTCATGGGCGGACCTAGTGTAGCGCACACGGTGGCGTGTGCCACCATTTCATTCCTCCGTCGTAGTGTAAAAAATTATAGGGTCATGAAAAGTGTCACCGTATCAAATTGTTGTGTGCCACCATGTATATTTTGAAACTATAATAAGGACACAACTTTCCCTTGGTAGAGTTGGTTAGTTCATTGCTTTTCAAACGTGAGGTCTTGTCTTCAAATCCTATTAGTGTCATTTTCCTAGTTTTTAGCTTTTAGTATCAGGTTTATTATGTTTCTATAAAATTTGCGATAACAAGACTCGAACACAAGACCTTACATTTGAAAAGCAAGGAAACATCCACTAGACCAATATTGATTTTGTGAAAAATATCTCTATATTTGTTTCTTATATTCAAATGGTGCCACTGTTTGAAAATTTCCTGGTTCCGCCCCTGGTGGTGGTTCAAGACTATTTCTAGAATAATTGAGGGTGAGACTGCATGTTAGGTTAGGACGATGGTTCTTGTACATTTTGAATCCACGCTGATGGATTATTCATTTATTCAATCTGAGCTACAAGCTAAGTAGTCAGCAAACCATGATAGTACAGATGGATAACCCACTATAAAGACAACTGTCTCCTGATAAGTTCTTCCTGAATTTCTTCTGATCATTTGGTCTTTAACTGATTGATGCATTCCATTTTCTAGGAACAAAGCAAGGAGATGGAAAGTACAAGCATACTGTTGACCTTCCCAAAACAACTTTTGGTATGAGAGCAAATTCTGCTGTAAGGGAACCTGAAATCCAGAAATTATGGGATGAAAACCAGGTCTTTAAGAAAGTTTCTGAAAAGAACAACGGGGTCAGTTCTGAAGCTTGCCCGAATTCGTCTTTTTACTACAGAGTTCCTATCTCTACTTCTATCTGATATTACTTCTGGTTTTAATAGGGAAGTTTTATCCTTCATGATGGCCCTCCATATGCTAATGGTGATTTACACATGGGACATGCTTTAAACAAGATTATAAAGGATATTATTAACCGGTATAAGGTATGGTTGCAACATTCAGTTTGCACTGTGATGTTCAAGTCGCGTGACAAAATGATGCACTTGATGTGATTTCTACGTGTATATCCGCTTGTTATCTTTTCTCATTTGAAGTTTAACTTGTAAATAGAGTTTACTAACAGAAAGTCCATTATCTTACCATTAGTTTCCTTACTTAAGGTTTTCTGTTATGTTTACTATATCCATTCCATGGTTCACCAAGTACTCAATTTAAATGGGGGATCATCCATGAGTGATATATCGATTAATTCCAAGTTTTATATCATTTCAGATCCTAGCTATGATATAAGGAAAAATCTAGCCCCTGTTAAATCTTCACTGCCAAAACCTTACCGCTGATTGCCTACTGTAGCCTCCTTGGCTGCCTACAAGAAGTACCCTATGAACCACCTGATTACCTCTACAGTTGGATGCATGGTGACAGCCACTACTGCTTACTTATTCCCTACGACACCAGCAAATCTCCTGCCTCAGCCTCATAATCACAGGGACCCCCATCAGACCTCTGAACCCACTTTTGTTCTATGAAGTCCTTGCAGCTCCCTTATTCTTACTATACTCCACTCCCATGCTTTAGGGCATCATGACCAACCCTGTTGTTGTTTCTTGGGTAACCGGTTTCTGTTATATGTTATTATCCATATTTGTTATGAAGTCCTGGTCTGTATCACTTGTTGCTTCTGAATGCTTTTCTGATCCTGTTGTGGATTTTGATCTGATAGCCTCCTAATCTACTGCCACACCTCTGCCCCTGCCCTTTTCATTATATCTGATCAGGCATTGGTAAACATTTTGGGTCTTCTTATTTTGCATTTATTGCTGTTCTGCTATGATATCTGCATATTTTTCATGTGTGAGTCAGTGAGTATGATTTGCATGGATCATGGTATTGTTTAAAAAAAACTATCATCTGCTGCATGTAACTTTCACGTATTTGATACTTCATAACGGCCCTCAATAGTTTCTGGGTAGATGTTCTCTCGACCACAAACATTTGGATTATGCGGATCCCCTCCTTAGTTCTCAATGGAAATATATCTCTTTCTATCTTGTACTGCTCCTGTGTTTCACATCTCACCAAGATATTTGGTCGTATTTCTTTTGTTCTTGATGTGTGCCTGGGAAGAACCCTAGTAGATCTTAAGTTTCTTGAGTGTATCTTTGTTGGTTGCCACTAGTGATATAATCCTGTTAATGTTATGGGATACTTCCTTCTACTGATATCAGCTTTAACTAGTCTGCCTTCTACTTCCATTCCCGCCTTTAGGGTTCTCTTCTGGCTGGAGGCTTGTCTCGTCGCCGAAGGCTTTTATCATGCCTACATAATTCACATGAGGATGCTTCTCCTGTTGCGATAAAAACTGTGTTAGGCAAATTCCAGCTTCCAGAAATTTGATACAGACTGTTTACAACTATAACATGTTGATCCCTGTGTACTGCTGCTTTACTTTTAGAATTGCATTTTGTTTAATAGTTCCTGTATATGGTCAGGAAATCGCTCTCAATCTGTGTTTTGGAATTTGGATAATAAGTAAATCATATGCAATTCACCTACATGGACCTGCCTGTTCTTTATACCAAGGACTGTGTAAATGCTATGGTGTTACTTTGTAAGTACATATACATTACGGACGATGAATGTGTATCTGAACTTCGGTTATTCTTGATTTTATGACAGCTTCTTCAAAATTGTAAAGTTCATTACATTCCTGGTTGGGATTGCCATGGTCTACCAATTGAGTTGAAAGGCAAGTGATATTGTTGCTGGTTTTTTCAGTTGAAAAATTTATGGTTTATGATTTCATCGTGAGATGTGTTCTGGTGCGTTTGTCATCCTCCACTTATAATGCCTATCTTGTCAAGCACTTTTGGTTCATAGATCAAAATGAGCAGCCACCTAACTGCTGCACACAATATGCTAAGTACGAAAAATATTATCGGTTTGCTAGACTTTAGGTTCTGCAGAGGCAAATCTGCTTGCCATATAGTTGAAATGAAGGAATCAAATGCTTTTAGCTTGGTTTGAGCTGTATGTATTGCTATTAGATTGCATATGGGATATATCTTAGCTTCTAGCGTTAATTATGGGTTTCTGTTGAATTATCTTAGTATTGCAGTCATTGGACCAAGATGCCCGAAAGGGGCTGACACCATTGAAGTTGAGAGCAAAAGCAGCTAAATTTGCGAAAGCAACTGTGAAGGCGCAAATGACATCATTCAAGGTCAGTTTAAGCACTTAATATGCAAAACCGAAAGAGTGACACTTAAATTATGTTATTTGTTATTTGACATATTTCCTTCATATAGTTAAATACTTATTTACTTGTGGAGTATCTATGTTTTGGTTACGTATATAGAATGTAAGTATCTATACTGTCTGTGCAGAGATTTGGTGTATGGGCAGACTGGGATCATCCTTATCTCACTCTTGATCCAGAATATGAGGCTGCCCAGGTAACAACGCCAAATTTAACAGTCCTTGACAGTGAATTTCTTTAAGCTTAGTATAACTACAGCTTCTTATTGTTTTTGATCAATAAAGTCTGTGAGAATTAAATAGGGGTCTGTGGTAAATCTCTTCAAATTAACTCCAAGGGTGTTGACCTTGTGGGTAAGGCTCGGGACTTGGTGCCATAAATGTGAGTTCGAATATCAAATATCACTAGTGCTAGCAAGTTCTTAGGGCCATGCCTATTGGCCGGAAGGCCTAAAGTTTGCCTAGTTCATTTTGGAAGGGGCAGTTTGCATGGACACTGTCTATTAGTTAGGGCAAAGGTGCCAGAGACCACGGAAGAAAAAACTCTTATAAATTTAGCCAAAGCGATTAATTTTCCAAAAATCAGCTAAAAATTCCCTCCTAATTTGAAGAAGAGAGTCTCTGCTGATTTAGTTATTTTTAGTTTTTCTTGATTTTCTTTTCCTAATAAAGTAGATTAGTGAGATGCTAATCATCTATAGATAGTGTATTCTATGGGTTGTACAAGGAAGTAAACAAATAAAAATTCTTCATTATCTTTTCAGAACATGCTGCTAAAAGTAGTGTGGCAACTCATATTGTCATTGGTTGTCCTGGAATTCGTTCATACCTTCAAAGGCGCATAACATAGTTCCAATTCTATTGATTTTAATCAATGGGGTTTCGGTTATTTGTTCATGCTCATCTTGATGTCCTCAAGTTGAAGTGTTTGGCTGTACATAAATATGGTTTTCGTGCAATTATTTGTCGAGAGTAATTGGACATGCCGTGTTAATTATTTTAACCTGTAAAATTTTTCTCTTTCTATGCTTCTATGTAGAAATCAGTGAAGATTCTTTTTGTGCTTCTTGTTTTTTCTAGATTACATTGTGAAGTTACAAGTTGCTCATCTATTGCTATAATAGTTATTACTCGATCCTTTTGCCTTTCTAGATTGAAGTGTTCGGTCAGATGGTTTTTAGAGGGTACATATATCGAGGGAGAAAGCCAGTGCATTGGAGTCCTTCATCCCGTACTGCTCTTGCAGAGGCTGAGTTAGAGGTAATTGGATCAATAGCTTCTTGTTTGGTTTTACTGTTGTGATCTGGTCTGTCTTATGTCAGCTGCTCATTGTTGCACACAAATGGTTCTATGTCTATGTTTAAAAGGGTACTTTCGGAACTCTGCATTTCCACCTACATGCATGTGTAGAGAAGCATACGACGTCTTAATGCATCCTCATCATCATTTATGTCTTCGGTTTCAGCAAGGCAATAGAAAGATCCTTCATGTGAATGCCAAGAACAACAGTGATAGGATTGGAAACCTTATCCCTTCATTCTGTGGTATTGGTAGTTAAAAGTAACCATCAAACTATTAAGTCGTTTATTTGAAGCGCGAAATTACAAGATCCATCACAAACAGTATTCATATGTTGAACGACTTGATCTCGTGAACAATGGACTTGTGCAACTTATTGGTAACTAAAGAGCGTAAGGTACCTAGTTGTCCTCCTTGTAATGTATAGGGAAATAATACATATACTATATGTAGCACCTGATCATATTCCGTGAAGTAGTAAACTTGATAATCAAGGTCTGCATGGTATAGTTCAAGACTTCAAGTTTTAAATAAATTACCGTTTTAATCATGCCATATACTTGAAGCTTGTGGGGGAGCATATTCTAATTCAGTTTTTGAAAAGGAAAATACCTACACACATGTAAACATGTAAAATTATCTTATCTCTTTTTAAACATGGTTTAACAACTAAATGCACTACGAAGAGGAGGTCAAGGTTAGAACTTCAAAACTTTTTATGGGCTATGTTAGCTTCTAATGTCATTTTATAAAAAAAACAGCGAATTTAAGTTCGTTTATGCCTTGTGCACTGTTATAAAGTATCATTGTACGATGATCTTTTAGGATACTTTGGCCCTTCACCTTGGCTTACTTTTTGGAAGTTTCATGCAGTATCCTGAAGGCCATGTTTCAAAGAGCATGTATGCAATTTTCAGAATACTAAGTACTCCAACTGAAGGTGGATTACTAGATGAATTTCTTCCTAGATTGTGCCTTGCAGTTTGGACCACCACTCCCTGGACTATGCCTGCAAATGCTGGTGTGTTTTTATCTTCCTTAACATTTTTATATTCTATATGTTTTATCTGTGTCCTTTCTTCCCTTTTTTTGTTACTGATGAGAAACTGAAGTTAGTTGAGATGTTAGTATGGTGCCTTGTACTTGCATGCATAACCCTATAAAGATCATTCTAAATTTCTAATGGCCAGTGCAACCAAAATGTGAACTCGACTAAAGGTATCTTCAACCAATGCTATAGGTTAGCCTTTGGCAGCTTTTAGAACAGCCAGAGAGCCAAAAGATTTATCTTTTACCTTGTACACCCACCTAGAAGTTAGTGGTTACAAGTTACAACTCATAAAGATCATTCCAGAAAGAAGGTGAGCTAAACGTTAAAATACAATTGTCTTGAGGAGAATCCATTTATTCCTTTCTGCAGTGACCAAGTAAATAGGAAGAAAGAGTTGCAGATGACTAAATCTGTTAATAGCTTTTAGAAAACAGAAGGCTGATTCTGGTAAATGGGACAGGACAGGACAAAATTCACTGTCCCACGTTTGACGCAACATGACAGAACAAGAATTCATTGTCCTCGTTTGGTGCGACATGGGACTGGGACAGGAACAGGAACGAGGACAAGGTGGGACAAAAAAGGCTTTTTCTTGTTCCATCTAAATAGGTGGAACATGGGACAAAAATGAGTCAGAAACTAAAATATTAGTAATTAACCACCGTTTGATATATAACATTAATATGATATTTATTTAGTAGTCACCACCATTAGTCATGACCGCTATCGCCACCGGCAGCCATCGCCCATCGCCGCTGCCACCACCACCACCTTTGGCCACCTCCAACATCTCCTCTACCACAACCTCCTCCTCCACCACCTCTACAACCACCGTCGACCATCAACCACCACCGTCCACCACCACCTTGGCAACCACTGCCAACCAACGTCCATCACCACTACCACCTCCTCTACCACAACCACCTCCACCAACACCTCCACAACCACACCACCA
>LUCG01302657.1:0-16710 GCA_001633085.1 Carthamus tinctorius
CTCGTAAGGCTTAAGGCTTAACCTCGCCGCCACGCCACGCCTCACGCCTTTTTGAACCTTGATCCAAACAGACATATTTATCTATACATGACTTAATGAAAAACCAACCAAACAACCCCTATCTCTAGTTGTAATATTGAGCAATCTCAATCCCACTAAAAAACAAAAAAGCTTATTAAAGAAAAAAGAAAAAGATTTGTTTTCCTATAAAATGAGACAATTGGATTACAATCCAATTACAGATTGAGGGGATTGCTTAGTTAATTTATTTATTTTTTAAAATTAAAAAGTTGATATGTGTTGATTTGTTATTGGTTGACATTCATATGTTTTTATCATAAATTATATATTCTTAAAAGAGAAATTAATTATTTTACCCAAAAGAGAAAAATAGAAATTCACCTCCTATCCATTCTCTTCTAAAATTATCTAAAATACCCATCGGGCCGTTATCCGGCGACCGCTAACGGCCTCCGACGGTTGCTATCCGGCGAGAAACACAAGTCCGGCGTAAACTTGTTGTTGTCGCTACTGGGCCCACCGCCAATAGTGGCAGGTGTGTATATATATGGCTGAAATTGAATTAGCGGCTCCTTTTGGGTAAAATAATTAATTTGTGGATAGCGGTGAAGCTGTGTGTGTATATATAAAAGTTGTGGGTAAAGTAATTATATATGTGTGTATATATAAAAGTTGTGTGTGTGTGTATATATATATATATATGTTTATTTGTGTTCAATAGCCACTAAGGGCCGCTACTAAGTGAAAATTGGATATTGCCTATGAAAGAGTGATGTGTCTTGAGTTTACTTAATTTGGGGAAATTTCACTATATGCCCAAAACCCTACCCCAACATTAACCTCCTAACCAGACACTCTTCTTTTTTGCACCATATGCCCAAAATAGGGCGTTATAGAGGCCGTTTTAACGGACCAAGCCAAGAAAGTCAAAGAAAGCTTCCAAGTTTGACAAAATCAGGATGTTATAACCTAAGTTTGGGCCGTTAAAGTCCGTTAAAGGGCGTTAAGAGGCGTTAACGACCTTAGGGCCGTTATAGGGAGTTAAGGGGAGTTAGAGGGAGTTAAGGTCCATTAAAAGGGCATTAAGAGGCGTTAAAGGGAGTTAGAGGGAGTTAGAGGGAGTTAGAGGGGAGTTAAGGAGAGTTAAATGGGCCTTTAACTCTCCTTAACTCCCTCTAACTCCCCTTAACTCCCTATAACGGCCCTAAGGTCGTTAAATCAAAACACTTAACAACCTAATCTTCAACCGTGGTCAAAGGATTACTAACGGCCCTTAACGGCCCAAACCTAGGTTTTAACGTCCTCATTTTGTCAAACCTGGAAACTTTCTTTGACTTTCTTGGTTTGGTCCGTTATAACGCCCTATTTTGGGCATATGGTGCAAAAGGGGAGAGTGTTTGGGTAGGAGATTAATGCAGGGGTAGGGTTTTGGGAATAGGCTGAAATTTGCCCTTAATTTGGAAAAGTGACGTCATCACGATGACGTCATCAAAGAGTGCTTTTCTATAAGTGTGTATATATATATATATATACAAGCCTGCATCCTTCTTCCACCGCTAAGGGTGCCGCTAAGTAAAATCAAAAGGGTGTATATATATGTGTGTGTGTGTGTTCAATATATGTGAGCTCATTAACTGCTGTCGCTATTGGCGGTGGGGTCCGATAGCGGCAACCCTTAGAATCTCGTCGGAGGTTGTGTTTTGGCCGGATAGCGATCGCCGGAGGCCGATAGTGGCTGTCGGATAGCGGCTCGGTGGGTATAACGTGATTTTTTAGGAAAGAATGGGTAGGAGGTTAAGTGGATTTTCTGTAATGGCTATGAAAATTATTTTCTCTTCTTAAAAATATAATTTTAACAACAAGATTATAAAACAAAAAAAGATACCAAAACTTATATTTTTAAATTTTCTATAAATACAGATCAACATTGATATGTTTTCACTATACGAACCTTTCTATCTATTTCAATGTAAATTTATTTTTTTATAATTATAATTATGTTTTATAATATTAATTAGTTTCTTAATCTATTTTTTATATTTAAAAGTAATAATAAAAATATTATATACATAATAATATATAGGGTTAATTTCATATATATACCTTTATTAAAACTCAAAATATCATATTTACACAACTTAATCTACAAGTATCATATATGTTCTTACTAAGCTATCAAAATATTATATTTTACTCAAATAACATTTTTTTTTGTCAATTTTTAATCATTTAAAATCAGATTTAATAATAAGAAATAGTTAAATGACTATTATATACCCATTTAAGTCTAATCCACAAATATCATATATATCATTTCCAACTTACCAACTTATAAAATTATCATATTTATCCAAATAACCATTTTTTGATCAATTTTTAATCATTTTAATTAAGATTAAATTACCAAAAGTAGCTTCTTTAACCAAACAGCTTCTTTAATCAAAGATAAAACCCAGAGTTACTCGTTGATGAGAAAACCCAAATACATAATCCAAACGAACAAAAATTAAAGAAGTTATGTGGTTCAAGAAGCTATTTTTGATAATTCAATCTAATTAAAAATGATTAAAAATTGACAAAAATGGTTATTTGGGTAAATATGATATTTTTATAGGTTAGGAAGAGTATATATGATATTTGTGGATTATACTTAAAAATGGTATAACAGTCATTTAGCTATTTTTTATTATTAAATATGATTTTAGATAATTAAAAATTGACAAAAAATAATATTTAGGTAAGTATGATATTTTGATAGCTTAAGAGAGAGATATATGATATTTGTATGTTAGGTTGGATAAATATGATATTTTGAATTTTAATAAGAGTATATATGAAATTAACCCCCTTTTAAAATATTTGAGATTGAATTGGATTTTATAACTAATAAACCGTAGAAAATATTAGATTAGATTAAGATTGAAATTATATATTTGAAACAGAGAAGAATGAATTTTTAAGAGAGATCGAATTGGATTACTAATAAAGATATGGATGTAACTCAAACCCCCACTTCATTGCCAGGTTCGAATTATCTTAAAACCATAGTTAGGTTATTTTATAAACTTATGAAATTTTAAACTCTCTTTTTATTCATCTTGAAATCTTAGTTTCGATTGGTTATTTTTGTACATGCTTATATGTTTACAACTAGGGTTAAATTATTTGATACAAAATTTTAGGAGCATTAGGTTGATCGTGTCACATTTATTTATAGGAAGATGAGTAGGGTTTACAAATTCTTGTCAAGTGAACTCTTGATTGTTTGCTTATTTGGATTTGCAGATACATTGAATTTAGGGTTTATCTGCAAGCAATTGCAAAATTCTTTGGGAAATTGCCTCTTGCTAGCCAACCCATTCAACCCAATTGATCTTTTAGCCATTCTCTCTCCCACTTTACCAAAATGTCAATTGGTCTGCAAACTATGGGTCCTTTTTAACGGACCTAGCTAAGAGACACAAAAACATATCAGATTCGTAATGTATATACACACATGGGTCTGCAAATTGCGGATCTGGGTCCGTTTTTTTGCGGACCTAGTCACGTAGGTTCATAATTTTTTTCCCTGGGAAATTAATCAAATTCATTTTTTAATGTTTTTTTAGTTAGGTCCACAAAGAACATACCTAAATTTTGCGAATGTAATGATATTTGGATAAAAGTAGTAGAGAAATGGCTAAAAGATCAATTGGGTTGAATGGTTGGCTAGTAGAGGCAATTTTCCAAAATTCTTGCTATGTACTTCTTGTTTTGAACAATGTTTGTTAGAAACAATTCCAACCTTAAGACCTACCCAATATGCATATCTTGATAGGAAGATAAATCATTAGATCCTTTTGCAATCATATGCAACAAGATCCATTACATGAGGAAGAATGAATGTTAAAGCACAAATGCAGATGCAAAACAACAAAACTTGCCTACAAACTAGCCTTCTTCATAGAAGCACTAGAGAACTTTGGAAGAGGATCTAATAAGTCATGCACCACAAGAATACATAGGTTTTTAAAACATAATCCAATTAATCAAACTCACAACAGTTACCACACCAATACATGTAAATAAATAACTAAATCTCTCTTTCATTATCATTTTCTACTCCTACTTGGTTTCTTATTTTTGGTTTTTATAGAAACAAGTTTGGTGGTGTTGATTGTTTATTCAAAAATACAAGTAGATTAACTTCCTTCATGTCTATTTGGACAAGCAAGGATGAAGTATATTCTAAAGAGAACCATGTGAGATGTCATGTTAAGTCTATCACATAATTTCATATTCTGTGGTGTTTATGTACAAGATTAATTTGTTTTTAAGCTGAAATAAAAAACAAGCCTTTATCATGAACTAATATAGGAATAGATTTGTCTAAATAACATGTAGGCTAACGGTCTATTCTATCCATCGACCATCGATACATGGGATGTCGTCTTTACCCATATATAGCTAATATTACTATCCAAAGGAGGTAGAGTTATTGACTTTTCTCAAATCGTGTGGTTCATAAAAGAGAGATACTTAATAACCAAAGGGAGTGACATCCATTGAGTAGAAAATAAGTGTTGCAGTTAATTCAAGAGAAGTTTTGGCGCTCATGGAGTCATCGGGGAGTGGAAAAACTACACTTGTAAGTTTGCTTGGAGGCCGACTGACACTGCTACCAACAACCACCGTTACCCACGAACACACAAGGTTCTACGTCTCAACCTTGTCTTTCCATTTCTAGTTATCAATTTAGTCTCCTATCATCCGCTCCAACGGAAGAAATAAAATGGATACATACTCCCCAAAAGTTGACATCTGGCTTGAACATTGCATAAGTAGTTTCTAGTTTCAATTAGTTGTCAACAAGAAGAATTTAATAAATGATGCACATGTATAATTAAACAAGTGCTACTAATAGAAATTTGTAGGTAGAACTAGTTTGGTTCGAGGTCCTCTGTCCTCCTTGAATCCCTTAAAGTTGTTACATGCAATATTACATGTAGTTTTATATGTCCATAGGTAACTATTGGTAATGTCAGATATAAGAATCAATAATATCCATCCACATATTTAGTTACAACTATCATGTCATAGAATAGCAAGTAAACTTTTTGCATCATTATGAAGCAAAAAAAAAAAAGAACTCTCTGAAGTAACAGTCATTCATCAAAACATTCATCTACACCACATGTCTCAAAGACATGTATGCCAAGATAAGGTAGCCGAGCGCCATGGTTGCCAACGCACTAACTTCCTTCAACCCACTGTCTAACTCTATCCCATCAATTATGGAGCTTATGATTTCATACTGCACATTTAGAAGAAGTATGTATGTATGATAGTTGAATGACAAGTACCTTAACCATGATATAAATATCGAAACATTCTGCAAAAACAATGCATCAAGAATTGTCACTTTTTGGCGTCATTTTCTCTTCTTTTAGCGTTTTAGAAGATAATCAATTTAAGTATATTAGTGTTTTACCTTCACGAAATAACCACCAGTCAACATGAAAGCCATTACAGTTACATAAGCCAAAGTTGTTGCCTTGTTCAAGTCCATAAATGCAGCACCAATAGCCAGCCCAAGTCTCTGTCATTGTAATTATACTTATGCCTATTATGATATGCTTCAGAAAAACATTTAGTATCGGGATCAATTATTATGTGGAAAAGAGGGCATACCTGAGCTGCAACAATGCACAAGAAGACTATAAGCATAGTTATAAAAAATTGACTCTACATTTGGTCTCAACCCCACCATGAAGTAAACGATTAGGAGGAAGAATAACGGAAGAAAAAGATCAAGTGGAAGGTCACTTGTTGTTCGTGCCATGAAATACACACTCAGTTTGTACATGTCTGCCGCTCTCTCCTTTTTCAGCATCACTCTTTCTTGTGGAAATGTGTAAATTGCTATAAAAACTGGGAAAATGCCCAAAAACAGCAATGAAGAACAACAACCTTGCCTGTGTTTGTAACACACAGGTTATTGCTACTGCAATCATTTTGGGACTTCTTTGGTGGCAATCAAATGTTCATAGCCCTAAAGACTTGCAAGATCATGTATGAAATGTTTACAGGCAGGGTTGTTGTTCTTCATTGTCGTGGTTTTGGGCATTTTCCAAGTTTTCACGCAATTTTCACATTTCCACAAGAAAGAGCTATGCTGAAAAAGGAGAGAGCGGCAGACATGTACAAATTGAGTGTGTATTCATGGCAAGAACAACAAGTGACCTTCCACTTGATCTTCTTCTTCCATTACTCTCCCTCCTAATTGTTTACTTCATGGTGTTGAGAGCAACTGTTGAGTCATTTTTCCTAACCATGTTGATAGTCTTCTTGTGCGTTGTTGTAGCTCAAATATGGCCTTTTTTCCACATATCAATCGATGTCGATACTAAATGTTTTATGAAGGATATCATAATAGGATAAGTATAATTACAAAGACAGGGACTTGGACCGACTATGGGTGGTGCACTTATGGACTTGAAAAAGGCAACAACCCTGTCTTCTGTAACAGTAATGACTTTCATGTTGGTAGGTGGTTATTTCGTGAAGGTAAAACACGAATAAACTCATATCATAGAACATCATCTGAAATGGTAAAAGAAGAGGAAATGTTAACAATTGTTGATGCATTATTTTTGCAGAATGTTTCAATTCATATCATGGTTAAGGTATTTGTCTATAAATATCACACATACAAACTTCTTCTAAAAGTGCAGTATGAAACCATAAGCTCCATAGTTGATGGGATAGAGTCATTCAGTGGGTTGAAGGAAGTTAATGCCCCGGCAGCCATGGCTCTTGGCTACCGTATATTGGCATAGTTGTGCTTGCGACATGTATGAATGTTTTGATGATCAGCAATTACTGCAGCAGATAGTTCTTTTTTTTTGCTTTATACTGATGCAATAGGGAAGCATGGAGAATAGGAAGAAAAAAAAGAAGCATTCATCCTCATGTACAAAGCTGTGAAGTCACTTCTCTATGAGAGTTGTAACTAAATATGTAGAAGGATATTATTGATTAATATTACCACTACGTATAAAATTATAAGAAACATACATTTTTTACAAAGTCGATATTGGTTTAGTGGTTGTTTGTTTTTTAAACGAAAAGGTCTTGTGTTTGAGTCTTGTTATTACAATTTTTTTTTTAAACATAATAAATATGATATTAAAAGCTAAAAACTACAAAAGTGACTCTAACAAGATTCGAACCCATGACCTCACCTTTAAAAAGCAAGAAACTAACCAACTCAACCAAAGGAAGTTAATGCCTTTATTGCATTTTCAAAATACATATGGTGGCACACAACAAATTAATACGATGACACTTTTCACAACCCTATATTTTTTTACACTGCAACGGATGCACGATACGGTGGCACGTGCCACCGTTGGCAGTCAAGTAGGTCCGACCATGGTCAAATATCATATGCACTTACCATCCATTACAATTTTGTAACCGTGATTTGGTAAACATATAATATAATATATTATCCATATTAACTAAAACCTAAAATAATGAAACATCGTAATATTTGAAAAGTCAAACTACGGTTGTGAGTTCCACCCCAAAATAAATGTATTTGAAAAGTCAAACTACGGTTGTTATGTTTGGTAAGAAATGTGAAAAGTGGTTATCTAACTGTTGGATGAGAAATAGATGCATATTAGGATGAGGTGCACCAAGATAAGATGCACCGGATCCATTATCTTATAAAGCATAACTTATGGGAGGGCATGAGATTAAAAGAATTCATTGATTAACTCAACTTCTCACACAGTCCTTCGTTTGGCAAAGAAATCGAGGATGATTGTGATACAAGGGTGTGGGTTGAGAAGTGGGCCGAAGGAGTTGGGGGAGAGGCTCCAAAAGTTGTTTAAGGTTGCGGAGAGAGGGAGTTGGAGTGACGAGCTTTGGAAGTGGCAACGTGGATGGAGAAGAGAACTGACAGAAGGGAGTTGGGAGAACTCGAAGAGCTTCAAAGTTTCTTACAAGGAAGGTCACCGAAGAGAGGGGAAAAGCGGATCAACCTAAATAGAGGCGAAAGAACAATTAAAGGGGGGCAATAGTGGGGGAGGCTTTGTGGCCAAGACTTGTGCCTAAGAAAATAAGCATTTTCATTTGGAGAGCGACCTCACGGAGGTTTCCGTGCCGAGGGGTTCTTGACAAGATGGGTATGGATCTACATTCAACGCTTTGTCAAAGATGTGGAGACAAGGTCGAAATGGTTGATCATGCGCTAGTTAAATGTAATGATGCCAACCTTCTTTGGAAAGAAATGTTTAGATGGTGGAACATCACGAGGAGTGAGATTAGTTCGGTTGTAGAGATCGTGGGAACGAACAAGAACAACAAACCGGAGGAAGTGCGTTAATAGAGGAGGTTAGGACAACTTCGTTTTGGTCGGTATTATATCAAGTTTGGAACCGTCGAAATCAAATTGTGTTTAAAACGGGTTCAAACCTTTGGCCAAAACAACTTTAATTTACGTGGTTTCATGTGAAGCATTCGTTGATGGAGATTTTTATTCTCAACCACAAAAACTCTATCTTTTCATTTCGTCTTCGACTAAGTTGGTGTTAGGATTGATCCAAGGATGGAAATCCCTTCTTACCCTTCTCACAATAACTACCATTCTTACCAGAAACTAACCCTTGATAGCAAATGACACCGCTATATCATACGATTATCAGTTATTTGATGATTTTTTGTTCTATAAAATTACGCTGAGAAAGATCCACATTTAAAGTTGGTACAGTTTATTATCTGTAGTTTTATACGTCCATAGGTAACTTCTCGTAATGTCAAATATGAAGATCAATAATATCCATCCACATATATAGTTACAACTCTCATAGCCTAGAATAGCAAGTAAAGTGACTTTGCAGCTTTGTAGATGAGGATGAATCCTTCTTTTGTTTCCTATTCTCCATGCTTACCTCTTTGCATCAGTATGAAGCAAAAAAAGGAACTATCTGCAGTAATTGTTGATCATCAAAACATTCATACATGTCGCAAAGACAGGTATGCCAAAATACGGTAGCCGAGAGCCATGACTACCAGGGCAACAACTTCCTTCAACCCATTGTCTAACTCTATCCCATCAATTATGGAGCTTATGGTTTCATACTGCACCTTTAGAAGAAGCCTGTATGTGTGATAGTTGAAAGACAAGTACCTTAACCACGATATGAATATTGGAACATTCTGCAAAAAAAATAATACATCAACAATTGTTAGCATTTGCTATACATCGTGTTACCACTTAGCAGAGTCCTGTGTTTTACCGTTTCAGATGAAGTTCTAAGATTTGAATATATTTGCGTTTTACCTTCACGAAATAACCACCAGCCAACATGAAAGCCATTACAGTTACAGAAGCTAAAGTTGTTGCCTTGTTCAAGTCCATAAATGCAGCACCAATAGCCAAACCAAGTCCCTGTCATTGTAATTATACTATTATGATATGCTTCAGAAGAACATTTAGTATCGGGATCAATTGATATGTGGAAAAGAGGGCATACCTGAGCTGCAACAATGCACAAGAAGACTATAAGCATAGTTAGAAAAAATGACTCTACATTTGGTCTCAGCCCCACCATGAAGTAAACGATCAGGAGGAAGAGTAACGGAAGAAAAAGATCAAGTGGAAGGTCACTTGTTGTTCGTGCCATGAAATACGCACTCAGTTTGTACATGTCTGCCGCTCTCTCCTTTTTCAGCATAGCTCTTTCTTGTGGAAATGTGAAAATCGCTGTGAAAACCGGGAAAAATGCCCAAAAAACAGCAATGAAGAACAACAACCCTGCCTGTAAACCAACATTTAGGATAGTACAAGCAATTAGTGCTCTGGTACAAGTGAGTAATGCATAGGTAATAAGTTTAAGTAAGTCTATTAAAATATCAAGTTTGAACTCTATTTGTAGTTCTTGTTATTTCAGTTTTAAGATGGAAACATTTCATACCTGATCTTGCAAGTCTTTGGGGCTATGAACATTTGATTGCCACCAAAGAAGTCCCAAAATGACTGCGGTTGCGATAACTTGTGTTATTCTCAACCAGCTGAAATAATCATGTTGCCTTTCTTTAATCCCTCTCCTGAACAATATGGAATATTGTTCTCCCCAACTCGCTCCCCATTCTCGTTTCCTAGACTGTACGCTTGACGTATCATCTTGATCAACCGAGGTAGGAATCGTGAGCCTCCTTTTTGTTTCTTTGGCAAAGTTTGCTACGCAGGCCTCGACTAAATACTGTAAGCGGAAGGTAAACGAGTGTCAAAAGAAGGTCGATATTCGTAAACCCCTTTGAATTATGTTTTCTTAGTTACCTCGTGCACAACGGCTGCAGAAGGTTTCGCGTTCCTTGTTTCTCGTCCAGGACTTCCTAGGTGTACCTTGTCCTCTAATTCAAATGGGACGGAAATATCGTTCATGTTCCCATTTGCAAGATCTAGCAAAAATTCCGCTGGGTTCATGGAAATCAAGGGAGAGCATCCAATCGACGAAAAATACGCCATGGCTTCTGATGCCTTCCCGAAGTACAACAAGCTCCCTTTTCCAAGGAGGATTAGTTTGTCAAACTTGTGGAAGAGTCTGCTAGATGGTTGGTGAATCGTGGTAATCACCGTCTTCTCGGTCTGTTACAAATATATAAAAAATGTAGGAATTGGAATGATCAATAGTTTCTTCACTTTACATTTTTCTTGGTTAGTTTTTTCGAGTAGTCATACCTCGGCTATGTCTTGTAATAGTTCGATGATTCTCAAAGCAGTCGTAGAATCCAAACCGGAGGTGGGTTCATCAAGGAACAGGAGGGAAGGATTGATTATGATTTCGTTTCCAATGGAAACACGCTTTCGTTCTCCACCCGAAACTCCCCGAACAAAGGAGTTGCCAATCATACTATCTTGGCACCTGTATGTATTAAGCATCAACTTAATTGAAGTACTTTATATGGTTTCAGGAATTGATAGCATATAGAATTTAAACCTTAATTACCTCTCCAACCCAAGTTCACTGATGACATCCGCCGCTCGTTTTTCTTTCTCTTGTTTTGTCAATGTCTTAGATAGTCGTAAAAGAGCCGTATACGTTATAGTTTCTTTCACCGTTAGATGTGGGAAAAGAACATCGTCTTGTGTCACAAACCCGATTCTGTCGACACCAAATAATTGTATCGGCAGTTTAGTATAAATCAATCAGAATTATTTTATCTAGATTTTAGTAAACTTTATGTGACCACACCATACCTGCTCTTTAGGAACTTCGAGTACGGCTTGTCATTATAAGTGATTGATCCTCCGGGTGTAGGATTTGTTAGTCGGCCGCCAAGCAAACTTAGGAGCGTAGTTTTTCCACTCCCCGATGGCCCCATGAGCGCCAAAACTTCTCCCGGATTGACTGCGCCAGTTATTCCATTTAAAATATCCTTTTCTGCCCCTTTTGTTATTATCTTGTACGTCACTTCGGTGAACTGCACTTTTCGAGAACAATCAATAATTCTACCTCTGTCGTATAGTAAAACTAGCTATGTATGAAGAAAAACGACATCCCATGTGTCGATGGATAGAATGAGACAAGTTAGATTACCGGTTATCTAGACTGATCTATTACTCTATTAGCTCGTGATAAAGGCTTGTTTTTGGTGTCGGGTTAAAAACAAATTAGTCTTGTACATAAATACCATAGAACATGAGATTCTGTACAAGACTGAACCTGACATCTCGCATGATTCTCTTAGAAAAACCTCCATTCTTGCCTGTCCAAATAGACATAGGGGAAGTTAATCTATTTGCGTTTTTGGATATAACATTTCGCACCATCAACTTGTTTCTAGTTAAGCCTTAAACAACAAAACGGATTAGAGTAGAAAACTATGACGAAAAGGCAAAACGTTTGAAGCCTAAAGTGTGAGTACTTGTGCATACCTTTAGATAGAATTTCAACGTAGGCTCGATCTGGAACTTTCTACGGGTGCCTGCTTCGATATCTTCCGCTGTAACGGACATTTTTTTTAGTATGACAAAAGAAAGTTCTAAGTAGTAGATATGTTGATAGTTGTTACTTAATTTTGAAACCATTTTGGGACTTAAATCCTAGCTCAAATGGGAATCAGACATACTCTCCCATATGAGCAATGGGGTCTTGTTGTGTCACATCAAGTAATCAAGGTTTTATGATTATTTGTCATCTATTGTGTTTTCAAAGCAGTGGGTGATAAATTAGTTATGGGGGTCCCTACTATTATTTGAACTAATTTGGATCAAAAAAGCGGTTTTGATTTTGATGTCGATGCATATGAATACAGAATTGGTGAGCGTGAGTTCAATTAACACATATAAGGGGTTCATTTAGCCTCACCGATATTTAATTACATGTAAAATCTTCGGATTATTTGTAGTTATAAATTTGATGAACAAGATCCAATCATCCAAGTAATTAATTCTTTATCTCATTTAATATCCTCTGCCGTGTCATGTTTAGTTCTTCAAAATGTAGACCCCATTTACTTCCTCATCGACATCGCCACACCCTTTAGTTTATTGGAATTTCATGATATGAATATATGGACGATTGTGAAGTGGGTATGAGAACCCCTAATCCGGAGACTTTTTAGCAAGGAAAAATGGCACGTCAACGAAGTTTGTATTTGTGTCTAGAATTCATGGTATGGGACCGGGAAGAAGAAAATGCAGTGATAAGAGGAAGACTTTCGATTATAAGTTTCAGAGGATTTGACTCAATAGGTAGCATTGGGACCGGATGTGTACATGTGTAGTCGTTTTCCTGACCCAACTTGTATACAATGTAGTCCACATCTTTTCTTGTCACTAATCTAGATAGACCGTAACTTAAACACTTCCACTAAACCGGGTTATCGTAGAGACAACAGGGTTACTTGTGTCGATCTTTCGTATTTAATTTTTTATTCAGTTATATTTTATAATAAATTCATCCTAGCTAAGATAACAAGTCAAATATGGAATCATGGTAATACACTCAAAGCATAGGATTATGAACCACTCCTTTTATGTACAAGGTTATGTTGATTGTATCGTTTTTATCCAAATTTTACTAACGGGTGGTTTTCTTTTTCGTTGTTTTTCTAATACCGGCAAATTATTTGTATCTTTGTAAAAATATTATATAGTTGAATCAAAAGATCGGGCTTATGTGAATCGATTGAAAATATCTGAAAAAAATCTATTTGAAGATGCATATGTGAACGATTACAGGTTTATTCATTTGGGTTCACATAAACATCTTCGAATCGGTTTTTTTTTCAATTATGAGAAAAAGTAGACAATTGTCCCTTGAAAGGCCTACTTTTCAACTACTTCCCGTTATCCACCTTTGAGTTGTCATTTGCCTTTTGTTACTTAAAAAGTTTCATCATGTCTCTTTGTGAGGGTCACTTTAACTTAACTTTCATGGCTACTTGAAATGACCTTTCTACCCTCCAAAATTTATGTTTGAACGTTTTTGAATGCTTGTTTCTTAAAAATATCAAACAAGTATGGAATACTTACGAATGTCGTCTTCACTGAAAGGTCTAGAATCTGCTATTTCATCGGTGGGTATCGTGAATCCGGCAAGCGAGAACGAGACCCCTAAGCCAGCGCTCGAGGCTCGGCTCAAGGCGGCCCCGCTACCAACGTCATCGAAATCAAACTTCATTTGAACACTCTTCCCTTTCTTAATGTGTGCGCTTCTTCCGGGAGATGCAAGCACTTGGTTTCTGCTCGACTTTCTTGAAAGCGTGATGCTTTCCGTCTCTTTGGTAGCCTCATTTGACACCGGGGATTTCATTGTTTCTGCCCATTTCTTTAGCTGATCAGACTGTGTTCTCCATAACCCTGAACTCGGACTTGGTTTCTCCATGTTGGTTGTTTGCTACACACACCCACAATCAATACAATTTGTTGGCAATATGACATATAAGAAACATAAATTAGATGAGTTGAAAGAAATGTTAGAGTGTATCCCTTTTTTCACCGATCAAGAAGAAATGTTACATTTTTTTCATCGATTAAAAAAGAACCGCGTACCCTTTTACTGATTAGATAAAAAGACTTGAATTTGATCATAAGAAACAACCGGGTGTGGCTCGTTTTGCGAATTTGGTCATAAGAAAAAGGAGAGGTGTGGTAAAACNAGAAATCAACATTCTTTAACAAAACATGAAATTGTATCATAAGTCTCTACTCACCTTTGCAAAAGAAAGAAGTGAAGAACTACTTTGTTATGCTAAGAAAGCTCCTCATGTCTCCTTTTATATAAACTCTATGTTGAAAAGACAAAAATACCCTTAATCTTTATGAGTTGTTATATGATTGTGAAAATCACCAAACAAGAAACATAAATATATATTCTCGTTATTTAACATTTATTATAAAACCTAACCCATCGAACTCAATGCCTTATTATCATAATTGCCGTATACGTGTTAGGGTACGAAAGTTATTTAACTTTTTCAACATGTTCAATGCATTTATGTGATCGCTATCGACTGATAAGTCGTTTTTCCTGAACTTTTAACATTAATGACGGGTTTTGTTGTGAAGCTTAGTTAACCACAAATGTGGATGTCTTCTAACATTGTGAGGTCTTGCTTCCTTCCCATGTTTCCCTTCTCTTAGGGCATCCATTTATTTTATTTTTGGCCTTTTTCACATATTATTGGCACACATATTTCTATGGAATTTAGGGTGTCTATTATGGAACAATAGGATCCTACTCATTTTTTTAACTCCATTCAAAAAATTGAAATAATGAATATGTTTATCTTTATTTGGTAATAGAAGTGAAACTTTTTTTATTAATTTTGATTTTTAAAATTTTATAGACCATAGATACACAGAGTAAACATCACACTCTAATTTAGTGTTCAAGGAAGTCGAAGAATGAGGCTCTGAATTAAAGCCTAGTACTCCATGTGTTTCGTATGATGCTAACTTTCCGTCGGCATGACATATCTGGAAGAAACAAAACAATGTTCGTGGGTCTTTCATAAATGCTAAAAGTTGCACTTAATGTCGATTTATCAATAAATGTAAATGAACAACAATCGTTGGATGGAAAGTTTTGTCTTGATAGAGTGTATGGCGATAAACTCGAACTCTGTAGTCTTGGTCGGTTAAATATAATGTGTAAAAAATAGTGGAAGACGCTAGAAACTAGAATGTGCTCTTTGATTGACAAGGAAGAAATAACTCGGTTGGTTGAATCATACATGAAAGAATAATGTGAGAAGGGCGGTTAACTTCAAACAAATATTTTTTACTCCGTGTGAATCTGCAAACCTTCAAATAGCCCATTGAGAGATGAGCTTGACACACAAGCAAATTATCTTTAAGGTTGATACTTTGATCCAATAGTCGGGTTCAAAATCCTTCATTTTAGGCTCTGGTCTCGATTTATTTTATTTTGATATAAGATAAATCATATGATATTTAGAAAATGATGTAGAAAAAGGCCAAACAAAAATTTTGGTGTAGTCGAACAAGAAAAAGCTTGAGCCTAGTGAGTCCAAAACCCAGGTTGGATCAGACCTCAAATAGGCCGAAATACTGGCCCAATCCCGAGCCTAGTCCTAGGCTGAAAAAGTGTTAATAACCCGAAGCCCTCCCCAAGCCCTCAATATAAGTACCACTACCCACAAACCCGAATACCCTTAATATATAAATTTCAAGAGAGAAAGGAGTGAGAGATAGATTCGAGCGGGTAGCCACGGGTTGCCAACCCCATGGTCGAGCCCGGCACCGAAGCCTGCATGGGGCAATAGCCGGATAGCCCCCCAGCCAAAGCGTGTGAAACCGCACCCATAGCCCGTGGCCATGCCCACATGGGCTACCACCGGCCTTATAAAATATCCTATTTCTGAGCTGAAAATCATTCCTTAATTATACTATTTTATCTCAAATAGCGTGTTTCAAGTAGTGTCTATAAACCGTGTTTATTTTACTTTTCTGTATCTTTTAATTGAATTTTATATAACTATTTTTTTAGGATTTTAGAAAACAAACATAACATAGTTTAAATATAAACGAATCAGTTTTTTATATACCTATCATTACAAAATATTTAGACGTTGAATATGAAATTTCTATATCTATATCTTATAAAATCAAAGCTGGGCTTTGTAGAGCGCGTGAAGAACTACGCATAGGCGCGTCTTCCAGCCCTTCTCTCCACTCGCAGGCCATGCGGCATTGTTTTCAATCGACAGGTGTTGTACCCCCTTCTTCCCCAAATCTACCGATGGCGTCCATGAAACCACAGACTCCTCTCCTACTCTTCTCCCACCAAATTTTTATCTCTCTTAAAACCCTAAATTGGAGTTAGGCCTGGATTGGGCTTCAGGAAATTTGCTTGAAGAAAACATATGGTTCTTCGTGGAAAATCATCCGACAGATGCAGGATCGTCTCTGAGCTTCCGAGCAAGCAATCGAACCTTTCGGTGTTTGTTGCAGCCCGTAACTCGAGGCAAAAATTAACAAAAGTATAAAGGCAGCAGCAAAAACATGATTCATCGCCGGTGGGTTCCATACTTCTTTAATTTGTTTAATCCGAGGTTTTACGAGATAATCTTCCCTTTCAGTAGAGGGGTTTTTCTTTCTTCAATTTTTTTTTCGTAATTAATGATTTCAGGTCTTGAAGAATTGTAGATATTTGCTTTGGCTTTAAA
>LUCG01302658.1:0-15278 GCA_001633085.1 Carthamus tinctorius
CATTTTTTTAACACTTCTCATTTGAACCTAATACTATATATATATATATATATATATATATAGTATTAAACCTTTTACATTTTCCAATGTATTTGATATGCTTGAGGGAGGTTTGTTTAACAACGCAAACTAAAAGGGGTAGATATCACGCTCTAAAGTGTATCACTGCACCGGTTTCACGATCATCATAACAATATATTATACCCTTATTTTCGAGGTCAATGGGTCAATATTGGTAGGTGGGTTGGGATACTATAAATATGAGTAAGGCTATTTGTTTAGTCGTTTTGTTTTGTCTACTTGTAGATTGAGTTGTTGTTCTTGGGAGAGATCTTGACTTCTAGAAAGTCAGTGAACCTTTGTTTCCTTCAATTTCAATACAATTCGTCGATCAATCTCGATCGGTGTACATCACGATAACAACTATGAGTGTGGGTTGTGTTGTAAATGACCTTCTATGAAAGTTTATTTTACAAACTAATCTTCTAGTGTTTTTTCAAATTCTATAAAGGCAAATTGTTTAATTAACATTAGATGCATAATGTTAACACTAAAGACAATGTCAATCAAAGATTATTGAGTTAGAACATAAAAAAAAAAGCATACCCTTAATTAAAGACTTGCTTTTTGTCATTTGACTGAATAAATCAAAAAGGAAAATACTTTATACATTTTTTTAGAGGAAAACTCCAGGCAATTTTATAAAACAACTAAAGAAACAACTTTATACATCTAATTGACTTAATAAAAAACTTATAAAGGAATTCCACTCAACATTACTTTTCCTCTAAAACACCAACCATAATTCATGATACATTTATGAAAGATAGACATATTGTCTACCTTATGATGTTTCTCATAAGAAACATATTAATTCTAATATGATACTAAGGGTGCTGATGAGTTGGATTAATAGGATTGAAGACATTTGAACAACTCAATCCAATATTGATGGTTTAAAAAATTTCAATCCAATTCAACTCAAGCAGAAGTGTAACCCAACCCAAACTGTTTGGGTTGGTCGGTTTGATCAGGTTGTGTTTAAACAAAGTAAAACCAACATTGAAAACATAAAATAAGGAAATCTTCCTATGAAATACAATCAATCATTCAAATATTTAGGTATTACATATAACTTTCTAATGATGTCATCTTATGAGTTCCATTTACTGAGTTGTTTTGGGTAACTAATACATATTAAAATGGAAATACAAATAATTTTACAGAAGCCACTAAATTTTTTATCGGGTATCAGGTTGGTCGGGCAAGCCTAACCCAATATCAATCCAATTGATTCGAGTTGCCTTAATTGTGTATCGATTATATGTCGGGTTACCTCAAGTAGATTCTTTTTCGAGGTTTTTTGTGTTTGTCGATTTTTTGAGCACCCTTACTTTTCTAATTTAATTAACATTTAATGACAAACAGGTTACGTTAGGTTCTGTAGAAGAAACTGTTCCATAAGCATTGTTGCAATACGCAGTTGTATTTTCTCCGCCCACCAAAGAGATTATGTTAATCTGATCCAAAGTAATACCGGAGCATGGTATCTTGTTGCTACAACTGAAGTTTATGGCAACTCTAGACGCCGATGTTCCCTGGAAAGACTTGTAACTTATGTTGCTAATATTCAACGCCGCTGACTGCATATGAGAAATACATTATACATAAGCTAGTAACTCCTTGTTTCTTTAAGTGAAAATTATATGAAAAAGATTTTACTGCTAATGTGATGAATGAGTGAGTTTTGACATACATAAATATTATATATTTTAAAAAATAACCTCTGGCGGGCAATTATTTTCATGAGGGCAGTAATGTTGATCGATTATAATAGGGTTAAAGACTTTGTAAAGTCCAATATGCTCGAATATGATGTCTCTGGCGTATCCAGAACCTCCCTGTATGATTGTAGATGCTAGCTTTATCAGTAAATATACAATCTTTCAAGTTTTTTTAGTCATGGTCACTTGAACTTACCTGCCATGTTTTGATTCTAGCCCCATTTTGTGTCTCGGTGAAGTTACAGTGTTTTACATAAATTCCTTCAACTGTATCATAATGGTCGTTTATGCCCAGACTTCCAATACTACAAGACAAAGATTATGATAAGTAGCTAAACACATTCAAGCCGTAACACTAATCCTAGAGATGCACAAAAAGTCCGAAGCCCGACATAGCATGACTGAAAGCCCACAACAAGCCAGGTCAAAAGTCTGACCAACATAGGTCTTTTTCAAAATCCCGGGAGCTAGCTTGGAGGCCTAAGAACATGCCCGAAAAAGCCCGAGCTTTGTGCATCTCTAGTTTGATAAGACCCACCTTGTAACCTTTACCTTATACCATGGCCTGGACCGCAATTTACTTCTGTAATATTAACTTGAGAGGTTCCGCTATTTATAGCTATACAATCATCACCTGACGTTTAATAACACAAAATGTTGTCGCAGCTTTGAACAAAATGTTGAACTGGAAATAAATAAATCCTAACATTAAATAAATTTACCGGTTTTAATAACTAAATTGTGAATTTTTACTAGGGTTGAGGTTGCGATGTCGATGCCATCGGTGTTTGGGCTATTTGCAGGTGCAGCTATGTCTAAATCAGAAATAGTTGCATGACTGCTTCTAGAAAGACCGATATGGTTTCTAGGGCTATCTCGGTGACTAAGGCGTCTCAATTGAAGCGAGTCGCAATTTTCAAAATGCAATGCCTGCACATTACAATTGAGCTTATTATTGGTAAAAGACTCACAAACACATTATAAATAAAAATATTTAATAATAAACATCTTACTGTTGGTGGTATGGAACATCTTAATTCTTCTTCTATCTGCAAAAACTTATTATAATTAATATAATTATATTTTTCTTAAGTCAAGAATTTGAAATATTATTTGGAGAATAAAACTAAAAACATATTATAGTACGTCGGTTGAAGATCTGGTCCACCATGCTTTTCCACGACCATCGATCGTACCACCTCCATTGACAGTTAAACCTGTAACGTTCGTAAAGTACAACCATGCTCCAGTTCCGCAACCTCTAAATGAATCAGGGTTTTCAGGAGCGACAATCGTACCCGATATCTATTCAGAATGTAAATATACTTCTTAGTATAGTTTGAAAAAAAAAACTAATTTACACATGGTTCATAAAAGTTTTTAACTAAGATTAAATACTTAAATAGCGTTTGTAACAAAACAAAATTAAGAAAATTATAAACCATAATTAATCTTACCAATATTTTATAAGGATGATAATAGATACATTTAAAAACGTTCAAAATACAACATTTTATGATTTAAGATTAACTGAGCATTTCCAACAACTTTTTCAAAATAGAGATTTAGGAGTTTTTTTTTTCTCTAAGAGCTATCTCAAATTGAAGAAAGTACGAGAGAGGGATGATAAAAATCTCCAAATTTGGAGGTATCCCAAAAAATGATTTCTTATGAAAGATAAACTATTTCAACCAATGAAATGTTTTAAATTAAATATTAGGATAGTGAAATAATATGTAAGAAATTGTATTAAATATTTTAATAATATAATTAATTATGTAATCTCCAAAATAAAAAATCTGTTGGAGATGAATATGATTTTTTTTGAAGATTTGAATTTTTATTTCTCCATTTTGAAGAAGCTGTTCGGAGATGCTTTAGGCTATGTTTGGCAAACTAGCTGATAAGGTAGCTTATGACTGATAAGGTAGCTGGTTACTGATAAGGTAGCTGATGAATAAGTTGCGTTTGGCAAAAAATAGCTGATAAGGTAGCTTATGACAGTAAAATAACAAAAAAAGACATGTTTAAAAATTAATAGTATAAAACTTAGCAAGGGTATATTTGGAATAAAAGAATAAAAAGTCCCATAAGCCACCAAAAGGTTAGTAAGAGTAGCTTTTTAAAAAGCTAACTTATAAGCTGGTTTATGGTCATCCAAACATGTACCTGACTTATAAGGTGACTTATAAGCTAGCTTATAAGTTACCTTATTTTTACTAAACAACGCCTAATAAACTAAAATAATTCTGACTTTTTTTTTTACATTTTGTATTAAATATACATGAGACTTTTTTGTGTTCTATAATTTTAAAAAATGATTTATTTAAAAAATTGCAAACCTTAATATTACCTCAAAATGGATATCGGTGGATTTGCATGGGCCTTGAAATTTAATTGGGCCCACTAAGAAAGTATTGTTGGATGGGATGCTCAAACTTGACCCTTCTTCCATATCATTACACAACACTCCCCAAGCCTCCTCAAAAGCCTTTGTTCTCAAAATTAAAAGAAAATAAAAACTCATCAATTATAACTGTATGCGAAAAGTTCAGTTGCAAACATGTTTTTCGTTCGTTATAAACTAAGGAACGAAAGGAACAGGACACACGTGTTCATTTATTTTCATTCATCATAAATAATGAACGTGAATTTTTTATAACATTCATGGTGAACGATACATCATTCATGATGAATATTCAATGAATCCATGGAACATCTGGTGCACAAGAGAACTTAAGTTTTATAAAAAAAAATTATAACATTCATGAAACATCATGAATAATGGACGTGAATCTCTTACAATAAACATTCAGTGAATCTATGGAACACTAGGCGTGGCCTTATTTGTTCAGCTATTCACAAGAGAACTTAAGTTTGCAATTGAATATGCACATACATACAAATGAATTCAAGATGAAAACAATACAATTAAGTCTCTAGATGGATATACCGCAAAAACATGATTTAGAAATATAAATATTCTATGAAAGATTGAAATAGAATGAAAGAATCCCTAATTTTTTTCATATATGAACACAGTTATTTATGCACAAAAGAAAATGATAAGGAAAATGATCAATACAATCAAAAGTCAAAATCGAACACACATACCTTGGTATCGTCAGTTATGCCATCGCCTTTAGCGTCATACTGCATTATGTTGTAAGCAGCACCCCAGCTTTGATATGGCAAGCAAAACAATAACGAGATAAGAAATAACATCTTTTTCTTTTCTCTATCTTAACCATACGACGATAAAACACGATTCTCTGTATCTTTCGAAAAATATTTTGTAATTATCATTTTGATCAAATGTTGGTATATATACACATTCATATGTATTGAATGAAATGAGTGAAAGAATTTAAAGAACTTGACTTGAAACTTAGAGGTTTTAAAACTTCCAAAATTTAAATCTACAATTTTTTTATTTAATCAAGAAATTAAAACAGCAAAAATCAATTGATATCATCCACCTTCACACCATTATTTTATTACTCTCTTTGTCTAAAATATCAAAACACATACACACACACACATATATATATATACATACATACTTATATAAGAAAGAATTCAAACACATCTATTTCATGAAAATATTTCTTTTACTTGAATCGGTTACCTACTGGTACTATAATCTATCTCATATGATCTTACTTCTGTCTCTCTCCATATATATATGATACTAAACCAGGGATGTTGACGACCTTTCTATTTCCCCTCGTGGATACTATTTATTATTTATTCAATATTTTAAACCTCGTGGTTTAGTAAAAAGTTTGAAAGTGAGACTTAAACTTTGTTATATCTAAAAATCATCCGTGTGGTTTTTATTTTGCTCTGAAAATGATCCATAATCACTAATTTTATTAAACAAACTTTGTTAAATGATAGATATAGTTTAGTATTTTTGCTTTTTTTATGTCTTTTACTGATTTGTTTCATACCAATTAGTCGTTTTTTTTATGTAAACTAAAAGTAGAAAAATAAGTATTTAATAGTATTGTTTTAATACTATATATGTATGTATATATACACATGTACATATATACAACAAAAGAGAAATTATATTTCGTAACTTTTATGTTTACTCACCCTCCTACTTATATGGAAATGTCACACTTGTCACAAATTATCATCAATTTCCTCCTCATGTGAAAAGTAATTTAGTACTTGTCACATAAGGAGGAAATTGATGGTAATTTGTGACAAGCGTGGCATTTCCATATGAGTGGGAGGATGAGTAGACATAAAAGGTAAAAAATTATATATCCTCCTACCTCACATTTGAAAAGTAAGGAACTAACCAACTTTACCAAGGAAATCTCATGTTTCCATTACAGTTTCAAAACATATATGGTGACACATAACAAATTGATAAAAGGGTGTTGTTATCCCTACCCCCTTCTACCTTTTTCTTACTTCATACCTCTCTATTATAACCCTACCTGCTCACTCACATACACATATCTATACCCGTTATAGGAGGTATGGATAGAAAACTCCTATATATTATATAAGTTAGATAATATATTTAATTTATTGGAGAGTGAATAAGTAATTATATTTATATATCAATATAGAGTGAAGTTTATTTAGAAACCACGATAAGAGTAAAAACCGTACAAACCGATGGTTTTATAGCTTAACTCAACAAAATTGGTTCATGAAATTGTTTAATATGATGAAAATGTCCCATATTATTCATTCTTTTGATGAAATTGTGTCATATTTCGGTGTTTTTTTATGTAAAAATGAAAAAGTTTCATAAACTTTTTTCATACCTTGCCATTTTTACAAAAAAAAACACCGAAAAATGAAATATATGAAACATTTTCATCAAATTAAACAACTCTACAAAGACTTTTCGTTGATTTAAGCTATGAAACCATCGGTTTTTTACAATTTTTACTCTTATCGTGATTTTTAAATGAACTTGACTCTATATATATATACACACACACACTAGATACGTACTCGCGTGCGTTGCAGCGTGAAGTATGTATCAATTATCCGACCTTATTAAATTATACATAAACAATTGAATTTTATATATAAAATTCAAGGTTTATTGCTCAAAAAAACTAAAAAAGATTCCCTCGATAGTGGGTTTTCAAACTCATAACATTTGAACTTATTTTAAAGGTTTTGATTTGATGATTATTTTGAAGGTTTTGATTAGAATTTTTGAATTAACTATATCTTTATATAATACTATAATAGTATCAAAGGGGGATAGCTGAGTTGGATAGATAACATCATTGGGGGTGTGGGGTGAAAGCCACACTACTAGGATTCGAATCCCACGGCGACACTTTCTTGAGATGTCCAGACTCTGGATCTAGTCCTTCGGGACCGGTTCGGGTTGGTCCATAGGGCCCCTAAAACCTGTCGATCAGGTTCAGCCATAGGTTGGGCCGGGTCGCAGTGGATTAATGTGATTGCCCGTAAAGAGACCCGATACACTGCTGGAACGTATGTGCGCGCGTTAACTTGCCTTTAAAAAAATAATAAAATAATTGTATAGTTCATCTTTGATATAAAAAAGAAAGTGAATAAAAACCAAAAAGGACTGAAATTGTTCTTCACTTGACAAAGTTTGTTTAACAAAGTTAATAACTAGAGATTATTTTCAAAATAAAATAATAATATCATTAAAATAATTTTTAGACATATCAAAGTTATAGTTCCTATTTTTAGACTATTCACTAGGACCAAAATTAAAGTTCAATCAAGATTTTTGTAAACAAGATTCTACATTTTTTTCTCATTCTTGTTTTCGTCATTTATCATAAATCTCAAATAATGATCCTTACCTTGTCTTTTTGTTGTTATTTTCAATATAATATACATTTTAAATTACACGAAACGATTCTCGTTTGGGTATCTTTTGCTCAAATTCGTTCTAATGTTTAAAGAGAGAAACATAAGATAATTGAATCGTTACAAATCATGTCTAGCTCAATTGGTCTTCCTAAGCGCGGTAACATCCAGGGGGAGCTGTTGATGGGATTTCAGTCTACTTGGGTTCGATCTCAAGGGGAGCCAATTGAGGTATGAGGAGTACTCAGTCCTTGGGCTGGTCTAGTCATAGACTGGGCCGCCCCTCCAACCCAGTCACAGACTGTGGTTGGGCTCTAGGTTCAGCATAAGCTGGGCCTGGACAGCGGCAGATTAGTGGGCTGTTCGTGGATGCCCGATACCGTTGGGGAGGCAGACGTGTATGTGTTCGTGGTAGTCGTTCGTTGGTTCGATGCCGCTATGCCTTCAAAAAAAAAAAAAGATAACCGAATCATTCACATGAGAATAAACATGCTTCCAAGCTTCGATCCATAGCCGTCCTTATCCAACCTTTTGGTCATGTTTCGATCCAAAGAAAACTTTCAATGGCCAAAAACCTAGATATGTAGCAACATTCACAAATGAATGAACACTGATTTGATCAGTGTATCAGATTGTTAACCATTGCACCAAAGAAATAGCATGCTAAAATCCTTCTAAATAACATCCACCTACAGAATACAAATCGGCCAAACGTACAACACGAATCTAAGTAAAAATAAATGCTTACGAAAGAAATCTCAAGAAGCAGACTCTACAAACGACGATTTTAGATGGCACAAAACTCACTAACGTACAAGTTGACGAACATAACGACTACATGAAAACATTCATATTGACGGGAGATTTTAGTTAGGGATGGAAACCGATTTCATCACTTCAAATAAGAAAGTTGTAAGATGTAGATTTCGATAGTTCTACCAAATGCGTACAATGATTATGGTGAAATAAGACTTCAGACTTCGGCACCTCTTAACAAAAACAAATAGCCTTAAGGGTTTCCCATTATGTCCAGTAAAAGTTGCCTGTGTGGATTAATGTGTTTGTATAGACCTGGAAGGTTTTTGTTGGAGAGAGTTTTTTCATAGATGGAAAAAGCATGTTCTTTAAGTGGAAGTGTGATGCAGTGGATACTCATAAAACTAAGACTGAACACGTTGATTCTACGAATACCCATGTCAGTCTCTTCTAAGGCTTGTAGATTCGACGAAATCCAAACCTTAGGCTTCAAAATTCGAATTCTCTTGAGAACTCAAAAGTTGGAAGGGAAAATCGAAAGTTTACTGATTAATGAACTGACCCTCCACATTACACAACTGAAGTTTAAATAAGAGAATAAAACGAAAACGGGCCTAATAAAAGCAACCGGCCAAACACAAAAGGCCCAAAATAAAAGCCCAAAAGGCCTAAAAAACGAAAATGTCCAAAAAGTGGTTCAAACGGCGTTTTTAGGGGTCGAAAAGTTCATTAGGCCCCTGCGGACTCCCGGCGTTTTTAGGTGTGCTCCCGGTCTCAAGCTTCAATTCGATAGGTGGACCGTCCAAAACGGACACCCGGAGCGAAAGTCATGCCCTTTTGAAGTTGGACCTGTTTGTACCCCGCCTCTAAAAACTTCAAGGCAACACGGGTCGGCCCGCATCAAAGTGATAGGTATGGAAATTTTTGGCTTTTTGCATAAAGCTCCACACTAAAAGCTTACTAAATAAGCCACTTCCTATATTATTAAGCCACTACCAAAGAGTCATATATAACTGACATAATAAGTTGAGGTGGTGTTTCTTTACCTCTTAATGGCTCCATTCAAAGGTTACCTCTTAATCGCTAAGAGGCATATGTTGTTTGGTAAAAAATTTGTAGCCTCTTAATGGTTACAAAAGGCTCTTAACAATTTTGAACTTAATACTTCTCTCAACCATTCAGTTACCCATTTCTTCCACATATACCCTTTACCCTTATTGCTTTCTTCCGTCATTCAACACATACGCCTCCTTCCTCCACCCTCTTCTACGGTTGTTGCATCCATCTCTTCTCCGGCGACGCTCACCACCGCTGCACCTCTCTTCTTCGGCGACGCCCACCACCGCTGCACCACTCTTCTCCGGCGCCACCCACCACCGTTGCGTCCCTCTCTTCTCCATCTCGACAACTTAAGTAACAACTATAGATTTGTTAATTTCTTCCAGATTTGTTGATTTTGTTCCCAATTTTTTATTGATTTGCTACTGATTTTTTCTGCTTTGTTGATTTTGTAATACATTTTGCTTCCCTCTTTATGCTATTGATTTTCTTCTCAATTTGTTGATCTTTTTATCCTACCGATTTAGGATTGTTTATGTTGGTTTAGGATTATTTATATTGATTTTATTATGATACTGATTTTCATGTCAAAAAACAACCTCTGTTTTTGTTATTGTTAAAATGGATTGATTATGATACAAGGGGTAAAATGGTCATTTGTTATCATTCAGACTGGCCATTCAAAACAGTTATCAAACAACCATGTTTCATTCTGCACTATGTCATTAAGAGCCTCTCAACCATTCCTGACCTCTCAATTATTCTGCACCAAACCATTCAGCAACTACCAAACAGCCCCCTTTTATAGATAAAGTAGTATGTGGAAGGGCTCGAAGGAAGTTATCATTCATTGCGTTTGAATGTGTTGAAGGGCTTAAAACCATGAGAACAAGTAGCAGAAATGGTGGATATTTAGTGCTAAATTTTAGTTTCATGGTTTTCTTTTAGGTTTGATAAAGATATTGTTACTAATTATCATAATCTAAATATCTATCTATCTCTATATATATAAAAAAAACCTTATCTCAAAATGTTTAAAATACATTTTATTTGTGATTATATTATTTATTGTATCAATGATGAAATGGGGTTGATGGAAGTGGAAACAAGAAAAGTTATCAAACAAAATTTTATATAGATAAATAAATAAATACCCTCTTGTGAATTCGTTATTTTTATATATAGATAGAGATAGAGTTGAAACAAGAAAAGTTATCAAACAAAATTATATATAGAGAGAGAGAGAAAAAAAATTGGGTTTAAAGAGAAAAACGATTATCAAACAAGATAACAAGAGAGTGGTTAAATCACTTATGATTACACACTAAAATCACGTTTTTGTATTAAACGTGTTTCTTAATCAAATATGATTTCATTAGAGAGAGAGAGTAGCCAGGTTCAAAGGACAACAATGTACAAATTAAGCCACATGAAACGGTCAAATCACATATGATTTTACACTAAAATCACATCTTTATATTGACTTTATTCCATATTCACATACGATTTTAGTACAAAATCACATGTATATATCTCAATATTAAACATTATTTTTACATTTTGTTTAATGTATTTAATATGATCGAGGGAGGGTTTGTTTAACAACACAAACTGTAGGATAAATGTCATCCTTTAAGGTGTCCCTACCTCACTCTCCCACGGTCGTCATAGCAACAACAACTATGAATGTGGGTTGTTTTGTAAATGACCTTCTATGAAAGTTTATTTTACAAACTAACCTCTTAGTAAATGTTGAAATTTTATACAGGCAAATTGTTTAATATTAGATGCAAAATGTTAACAACAAAGACCATGTCACTTAAAAGGTTATCGAGTTAGAACATTTAAAAGCATCCCCTAAATTAAAGACTCGCTTTTTGTCATTTAACTAAATAACCCAAAAAGGGTAATATTTTATACATCTTACCGACTTAATAAGCCTTATAAAGGAATTCCACTCAACATTACTTTTCCTCTAAAACACCAACCATAATTCATGATACATGTCTGAAAAACGACATATTGTTTACCTTATGATGTTTCTATTAAGAAACATATTAATTCTATCCTGATACGTCAATGAAGGAAACATATTACTTCAGCTCATCAATAAGATATGATATTGGTTGGAGTCTTTCTTCTAAATAAAGATATGAGAAGGTCGATTGTTGAAAAGTAGAATCGTAATACAACTCAATTACTGTATCAAAGTCTTGTCATCAAACCTGTTGAAATCTTATTATTTAATAAAGATTAACTTTTCCAATTTAATTAACATCTAATGTGACAAACATGTTACATTAGGTTTTGTAGAAGAAATTGTCCCATAAGCATTGTTGCAATATGCAGTTGTATTTTCTCTGTTCACGTAAGAGATTATGTTAATCTGATCCAAAGAAATACCCGAGCATGGTATCTTGCTGCTACAACTGAAGTTTATGGCAACTCTAGACACCGATGTTCCTTGGAAAAACTTGTAACTTATGTTGCTAATATTCACCGCCGTCGACTGCATATGAGAAATACATAAGCTAGTAACTCCTTTTTTTAAGTGAAAAATTCTATAGAAAAGGTTTTACTGCTAATGTGAGGAATGAGTGTGAGTTTTGACATGCATAAATATTATATATTTAAAAAAAACAACCTCTGGTGGGCAATTATTTTTATAGGTGCAATAATGTTGATCGATTATAATAGGGTTAAAGACTTTGTGAAGTCCAATATGCTCGAATGTGATGTCTCTAGCATATCCAGAACCTCCCTGTATGATTGTAGATGCCAGCCTTATCAGTAAATAACTAAATATATAGTCTTTCAAGTTTTATTAGTCGTGGTCACTTGAACTTACTTGCCATGTTTTGATTCTAGCTCCATTTTGTGCCTCGGTGAAATTACAGTGTTTTACATAAATTCTTTCCACTGTATCATAATGGTCGTTTAAGCCCAGGCTTCCAATACTACAAGGCAAAGATAAGGATAAGTGCCACACACAATCAAGTTGTAACCCTGATCCTATAGATGCACAAAAAGTCAAAAGCCCGACAATAGTATGTCTAAAAGCCTACAACAAGCCAGGTCAAAAAGCCTGACCAACCATGGTCTTTTTCAAATCCCGAGAGCTGGCTTGGAGGCTTGAGAACGGCCCTGAAAAAACCCCGAGCTTTGTGCATCTCTAGTTTAATATGACTTGCTCAGTAACCGTTACCTTATACCATGGCCTGGACCGCAATTTACCTCTGTTATATTAACTTGAGAGGTTCCGCCATTTATAGCTATACAATCATCGCCTAATGTTTAATAACACGAAATACTGTCACAACTTTGAACAAAATGTTCAGCTAAAACAATAAATTCTAACAATGAATAAATCTTTACCGGTTTTAATAACTAAATTGTGAATCTGTACTTGGGTTGAGGTTGCAATGTCGATGCCATCAGTGTTTGGGCTATTTGCAGGTGCAACTATGTCTAAATCAGAAATAGCCGAATGACTTATTCTAGAAAGACCGATATGGTTTCTAGGGCTATCTCGGTGACTAAGGTGTCTCAATTGAAGCGAATCGCAATTTTCAAAATGTAAAGCCTGCACATTTCAGTTGAGCTTGCTATTGGTCAAAGACTCACAAATATATTTAAATAAAAAAATTTAATAATAAACATCTTACCGTTGGAGGTATAGAACATCTTAATTCTTCTTCCATCTGCAAAAACTTATTATAATTAGTGTGTGTGTGTGTGTGTGTGTTATATATTCGGAAACTGAAACAAATTTGAAATATTATTTGAAATATTATTCGGAAACTAAAACTAAAAACACATTATCATACGTCAGTTGAAGATTTGGTCCACCATGCTTTCCCACGACCATCAATCGTACCACCTCCATTAACAGTTAGACCTGTAAGGTTTGCAAAATACAGCCATGCTCCGGTTCCACAACCGTTGAATGAATTAGGGTTTTCAGGAGCGACAATTGTACCCAATATCTATTAAGAATGTAAAATACTTCTTAGATGGTTAAAAAACTAATACACATGATTCATAAAAGTTTTTAACTAAAAACTAAATACTTAATTTATGTTTGTAGTTAAACAAAATTAAGAAATCCATAACTAATCTTACTAATCTTTTATAACGATGATAATAGATATATTTCGAAATGTTCAAAACACAACATTATGTTTTTAGGATTAATAATAAAATAAAATGTTTTTTAGAACTTCTTAGATTTTATATTAAATATGTTTGAAAGTGTTTATAATGAAAAACCCTTATCAGCTTATTAGCTTTTTTAAAGAGTTATAATTTTTTGTCCTCTTAGAAAACTGTTTATTTTTTTGAGAGACGGATTTAATGTATAGATGGTTGGGGGATAGGCCTCCACTAAATAAAAAAACTTTTTTTCTAGCTAAAATATAAATTATTTCTATCGTTTTATCATGGTTCCTCCGAGTGTTTTTTTCCAGTGCCCCCACCAACAAAAAGAAAAGAAAAATCATCAAAATCCACCAAAAAACTAAAAAACGTCTCTCGAAATNNCATAAAAACTTAAAAATTCTCTCGAAACCGTGGAATTTGGCTAATAACATATCGGACGACTTTACGGGCTTTTAATCTACTTTAAAGGCGACCCACTAGATAAAAATATTGGATCCGCCACTGATTGTTTTTCCCGAAAGCTATAAACACCTCATCTAAACTCTTCAAAACAGCTTATTCCTTTTTCAAAAAACTGATAAAGTATAAGCACGTTCAAATAAGCACTCCCAAACACCTCTAAAAAGGTATTTAATTTAAAATATTGCTCAGTAATGTGTCAAAGTGTTAATATTACCTCAATATGGATACCTGTGGATTTACATGGGCCTTGAAATTTAATTGGGCCCACTAAGAAAGTATTGTTGGATGGAATGGTCAAACTTGACCCTGGTTCCACATCATTACACAACTTTAGCCAAGCCTCCTCAAAAGCCTTTGTTCACAAATTTAAAAGAAAATAAAACTCATCAATTATAACTGTATACGAAAAGTTCAGTTGCAAACATGTTTTTCGTTCGTTACAAACTAAGGGACAAAAAGAACGTGACACATGTGTTCATTTATTTTTCATTCATCATGAATAATGAACGTGAATTTTTTATAACATTCATGGTAAATGATACATCATTCATGATGAATATTCAATGAATCCATAGAACATCTAGTGCGCTCTTATTTATTCATCTATCCACAAGAGAAGTTAAGTCGGCAATTGAACATGCATAGATAAACAAACAAATTTAAGATGAAAACAATCCATTTTCGCTCTCTAAACCACTAAACCCCAAAAACATGATTTGGAAAGATAAATATTTCATGAAAGAATGAAACCCGAATAATAGAACGAAAGAGAGCCCGACTTTTTAACATACGTGAACACACAGTTATTTATACACAATACAAATGGTATCGTAAAATAACATTACAAAGGAAATTGATCAAGAATATGGAAAACAACAATTCAGCACTCGGTAATAACTGCACAAAACAATTTTTATGTAAAACAAAAATTATCGATACGGTCAAAAGTCAAAATCTAATCACGCATACCTTAGTATCATCAGTTACGCCATCTCCTTTAGCGCCATACTGCATTATGTTGTAAGTAGCACCCCAACTTTGATATGACAAGCAAAATAACAAAGAGATAAGAAATAACATCTTCTTCTCTCTCTCCCAACCACAAAATACAATTCTCTATGGATTTCCAAAAAATATGTTGTGCTTATCATTTTGATCAAATGTTAGTAGAGGAAGGTTCAAATGAGAAGTGCTAAAAAAATGCGAAGTAGAGAAGTGATTTCCACCACT
>LUCG01302681.1:0-11122 GCA_001633085.1 Carthamus tinctorius
CTAGGAGGTTGGCCGGCCGGCGGAGGCCGGCATTAGTTCCGGCTGCCGGAGAGAGGGGTGAAGCAGATTTGGTGGTGGGTAGGGTGAGTGGTGCCTGGAGAGCCATGGTTTGTGGTTGGATGGATGGAAGGTAGAAGAAGATAGATAACTGAAGAGATAGATAGATGCATGTAATGTTGGTATTGGTTGTATAGACGTTAGGTGGGAGGGAAGCGTGGATGCCATACACCCCACACAAATGAATGCACCCAAGCTTCTTGCCAATTTGCTTTTGGATTTATTTTTTTTGGGTTCTCTAAAGATTTCTTGAATCTCTTTTTGAGGAAAAAGATGGGGCTCATGGCCAACTTGGCTGTCTTAATCGAACCAGGGTTTTGGGTCTGTCTGAAAGGCCGGAGTTTAGCTACTTCGGAGTCCTTGGTTCGTGTTGGGTTGTGTTAGCTCGAGTTCCATCTCCGAGCATCTCCAGTAGATTCTTAAAAGAAAAAATGAAATAGAAATTCTATTTTGGATATAACAATATTAATTATGTTATTAAATGTAATACAATTATATTTTGCTCTCATAAAGGGTTTTTTATTAGTGAAACTATAATAAAATGACTTGTAATCAACTAATTGTTTTTTGAAAGTTGTCTAAATTTGTAGAATTTCACACCCATTTGAAGAAAGGTTTAGAGAATTTGTTCTAACAAAAATTTATTCAAAATCTTCGTTTTGGAAAATTGGCTGGAGATTCAACAATGCAAGGCTCCTCACCTCATTTGTCGCAAATGTAGTACAATCTAGAGGGTCAATTAGTACAAACAATTACAAGTTTGATTTTGAGCCCGTTTGTTCATGTTTGGAAGAATGTAGCTAGAGGGTCAATTTGTATAATCGATTAAGCAGAAACATGCACTCCTTTGAGAAATTCAATATTATAGGCTAAACAATAGGAATGTTAACGTTTCTTTTTGGACAAAAAGGTTGATACCGGCAAGATGGCAACCCCACTCGACCTACAATCATCTGCCAATTCTGTAATCTATGACAAAAAGCATATCTAACTCACTCAGCGATTGTGACTATGAGAGCGTCTCGGGCTTGAATCCGGAACCATTCAGTTTTGGACAAACGCTACCCCCCACCCGTTAATATTTACATGACGGTTGTTAAAAAACGACCTCAAATAAATTTGAGAATCTATAATAACAATAGTATACAAAATGTTCATTATTGTAACAATATGTTTATTAAAAATTAAAACAAAACAATATATAATACCTAAAACTAGACGACCAACCGAGCCGAGACCTTATATTAGAATCACAATAATTAATTAGAAGTTCAAATATCAACATCTATTTATTAATTTTGATATGTATACATAGAACAATTCAGTTTAAACCACCGATTCCTTTTAGGAAAACAAGTGGTATAACGAAAATCTTAAAATTTCGAAACCAATTTAATTTGTTCATAAATCCCATTCAAACAAATATTTATTGATTCATTTTCTTTCATATGTTAAAAGCATGTGTTAAGGCTTTCACTTACCATTAATGGCGGCAAGAGGCTTAACCCAATCAAAACAAGTTAGCACAATTCATGGATCCGGGATTTTTTCTAATTGGACACTTTAAAGGTAGACATAGATTCATAAAGTCGTTCAATGTGTTTTTAGCTTAATTCCACTGTTTCGAATGATTTCTTAAATTTTCTTGGTTATTTCAAGGAATTCCCATCTTCTTTTTTGTCGATTTCGAAGGACCTTTTTGGGTTTTTTTTCTGTTGATTTCTAGGTATGATTTTTAGTCGATGTTTGGGCCCAGACAAGAAATTACCGAGGAAACTATGATATAAAATATATGTTTTTAGCATAAGAAACTTCATTTTTTAACGGCAGGGCCTATCCCCCTAAACTACAAAGCAAATCCGCCCCTGCTTTCACAAGCCGGATTTCTCTATGATAGAGGTCAGGTTTACATACATCTCATCTTTCCATAAATTAAATTTACCTAACTATTTGGTTTGGTTTATTAGAACAAAAAGAAAATGCTTTAGATTCACTTGAGCAATTTACCAAACACTTGGTGTGCAAGGAGAATCCTAATGCTGCCCAAAAGAAAGCTGCAACAAATCATCCAAAACAGCCACTATACCTCAAAATAAGCATCACCATCCATGCTCCTTATAGAGGTTTTACAAAACTTCTTATTGCTTCACCAAGAAATTTACAACCAATCTGCTTTCCAAAAATTTCTGCTAGAAATTGATGTAAAACTCTTGAATCTTTTTTCTCCACACTCACCTCCAATCTCTCTCCCCTAACCATCAAATCCAATATCCCGCTAACATAATCGACACGCCGATGATGATCACAACGAAACCCACATTTAGCGATAATCACACGAAACCTTTGATCCAAAAATCTATGCCAAAACAGAGATCTATGTGCTAAATATTATGTCATCAAGATATATAATAACAAGTGTCCAAACTCCATAAAGATTCAAATAACCACCAATTCCCATCAAAATCTATAAAACCCACAAAATCCCCCCCAAAATCGAAGCCATTTTCGAATGTTTCAAACCTACCAAGGCTTTAGATCAGCTAAAGGACCAGCTGTCCAGTTTAAGACCTTCTCCCCTTTCCTCAAATAAACGCTCTTATCATGCGGCAGTTTACGCGCAAGACCGTTCAAGATTTGATGGAAAGCGTCACCCGGCTGAGCTGGATGCGGGAATAACATAGCCTGCTTCATTGACGGATTAGCGAGCAATCGCTGTTTTCGCAATATGACTTCTGTCGGGATCGATGTCAAGATGGTGTCGAGATTCGGGACGTCTTTTTCGTCCACGTACACTCCGATGTCTTCCCACGGAATCGCGTCGGCAAACGGCAACACGATGTCGTCCGCTATGATGACCGGGATGCAACCGAAGATCACGGCTTCGACCAGCCGTGGGCTCCACGGGGCCCACCCGAGCGGGCATAGGCAGAACACGGCTCGTTGCATGTCTTCGTAGTACGTGGTTGGATGTTCGGTTGAGATGTCAAAGAGAGGGTTGTCTTTGAAGTTCTCCCACACTGCTGCTCTTGCTCCTCTACAAGATCCAAAAAAGACGGTTCTTTATTTTTTATTTTTATAAAGCAGAAAAGACGCTGGAAATTGGCAAGCAGGCGCGGACCCACTTTGTTACTCGCAAAAAAAAATTAGGGTCGTGAAAGGTGTCACTGTATTAGTTTGTTGGGTGGAACGGTATATTCCTTGAAATTGCAATAATGACACAGGTTTCTCTTGGTAGAGTTGGTTTGCACGGTCTTTTCATCCCTTAAAAGTGCGGGTTCGAATCCCATTTGTATCATTTTCTTAGTTTTTAGCTTCTAATTTCAGGGTTATTATATTTATGAAAAAAATTTGGGATAAAAGACTCGAACACAGGACCTCACGTACAAATAGCAAAGAACTAACCAACAGACGAATGATGATTTTGTAATAAATATCCGCAGACTCATTTTTCTAGTCAAATAGTGCCAGCGCTTGAATTTAACCGGTGTGCCAACCACAACGCGTTTTTTGTCCGGTCTGTAGGGGTTCAAATGACAACCATATATATTTTGAGAACCTGAGAACCAACTATTCATGTATTCATCACGAAAATGATTCATGATGATAAACAGTTAAACACATGATATTCATGATGAATATTTAGGGTTATTCACCATGAATAATTAAGGTTCTTCACCATGAATAATGCATGAAATAGTTGGTTCGCTTTTACAGTTCTCATTTGAACTTTCCCCTTCAATTGCATGCATTGCTCATCACAAAATTTAGTATACCTTCTAAGGACCCTATTTTCATATCACACAACTGATTTCAAAAGAGACACATACCTTGCATAATAACCACCTTCGGGGTCGTTTCCTACATCATAAAACAAGCCTCTAAAGTAAACAAAGATGGACCGCGGAATACTCGGAGGGATCAAATGAGATTGCATCTTTTGTGGTGGAGCATATGGTGGCACCGTGATCGATCCATCCTTTAAGCAAACATGATTTCTTTGCCCAAACGTTTGCACTAAAGTAGCTCGTTGAAGAAGAGGAAGAATCCCTCTTTCAATAGCTTTTTCTTCCTACAAAAAAACCCGCAACTTAATAAAACAAAACTCACACAAACACAAAAAATGCAATCAAGATTCAAGACTATAACAAAGAAAGTTAAATATTTGTACTTGATAATGAAAACAAGCACCAAAATCATGTGGTACGATGAAGAAGTGATCGGCCCCTTCAGTCCTATTCCAATAAGGCCAATTGGACGAGATGAGTTGGATCGCGCTTCTCATCATACGTGGCGATTTGAACGGTAATGGAAGCCCGTTTGGTGTTAGGTCGCAAGTGGTGTAAACCGGGGTGTAAAACCAATCGGCCTCCTCAGGATTTAGAGTTCGAACAGGGCTCGATAAGAGGAATCTGTGCATGTAAATTTCAGCAGCAAACATGTGATTAAGACATCGCGGGTCTTTCTGCAAGATTTTCTTGTTGTATTTGCTCGGAAGCTCGTAAACAAAGACCTTCAACCTTCCAACGGGATCATCTTCCAATACATCCCCAGCACTACCTATGTTGCACAAATCAAACTACTCTTAGCACCAAACGACGCTTTAGATTGTTGTGAATATTGATGATTAAAGGGTTAAAAGAGGGATAATCTTGGTTGATTCACATGTGAATGCATATCAAACAAGTATGAAACCGAAACTTTGCAAGTAACAAAGTGGCATTAAGCATCAAAAAGAGATGATTAACTGAATCATGGGTACTCCCAAACTACTAAACAAGAGCAAACATCCTCACACATAATTGTACAAATTGTTGTCTACAACTCTTTCAATGATTCTTGATTTAATGTCCATCTTGAAACAAATTGATTCACATATGAATCAGTATTCAACAACTATATATCTTGATTTAATGTTCATCCAATACTTGAATGCATCTTTAAAGAAAGCATTTCTAACTATACCTCTATACAATTCCTACCCAACATAAAGAATGAAGTACAGATTTTACCAACAATAACTTATCAAATATAGATTGATCCCAAGATCTAAAACTCAACAAATATAAACTTCATATCAAAGCAGAACCCTAATTACTTCATGGCACAAAATCTACCCAGATCAAAGAAAACCCAAAATCCCCAAATCTGAACCCCAATTACTATGAATCTATCATCATACCAAAATCAAGAAATCAAGATGTTAAAATGGTGCAAAATTACCTGAAATTCTCTCGGTTTTTTGACCTTTACGAAGCTCAAAAGCATCAAGATTCATCAAGAAAGCAGAAAGAAACACCAAAAGAAAACCCCATCTCGAATTCTTCATCTTCTTTAATGGCGGATGTATCTTTGTCAATTAACCCTTGAAATCAATAGTCTTTGGTTTCTGGGTAATGAGAGAAAAAACCCACTTACTTAAATGGGAAAAAAAGAGATGGTTGAAATGTCATTAGAGAAAGTAGTTGTTGGGATGATATGTAAACCCTTTTCTTGAAAATTAGGTTTAGAAATGGAAGAATAAATTGAAGAAAAAGAGATGGGGGGATGTGAAAATTGCTTAAAGAAACAGGGAAAATGGGGAAAGATGAAGAAGAAGAAGAGAAGGAAGCATCTAAGGTTGGTTTGGTTTAGTTGTCAAAAGCTGTTGCAAGATTTCCCATTTCTTTTAACAAAACAGTAGCTGTTGGAACATCATCTATGTAAACCAATTAATTATTTATATATATATATATATATATTTATATATATGTATGTATAAAAAGGGTTTGTTGCAATTCTCACACACTACACACACAGGGAGGTGAAAGGTGATGGTGGTGAAAGTGATGAAAGAAAGGGGGGTTTTGGTAAATTTGAATAGAGATCTCGATCTTGAAAGTGAGTTGAGACCTGATTAGGTCTCGTGGAATCACCTCACATTCAAAGTTGTTTCTATTCTTCATCACGTTATAGTTACACAGCGACAGAAATTCAAATGAAAACTCAACTCTAATTATAAACGTAAAAACAATTAAGAGAGAGCCATGTGACATATTCGGTTTAAATAATACACGATTATCCAAACCGAATATTATGTATTATTTATGATGAATTCAGTTTTGTAATATTCAATCTGAATAATCATGTTCAGTCCGAATAAAACATGTATCACGATCTCGGTTTTCCTTGCATCCCGCAATCAGGTTTAATAGGTTGCTAATCATTTGACAATTTGGTTATCTATGAGGATGTTAAATTTAACCATGTTCATTATTTTAATGACTTTTTGCAATATGATTCACGTTGTATGGTTTTAATGTTTGAGACATAAGACACTTGTTTTTTGGATCAATCTATATTAACAGTAGGAATCATCTTGTTTGTGTGTAATGTTTGAAATAAAAAACACATCGGTTTGGATTAAGCAATCAGAGTCTGAATTGCCATATATGGGTTCAACATGTATGTCGTGAATGGATCTCACGATTCTCACAAAATACAGAGTTAGTTCATACAGTGAACTAAGATTTTCGTTATATAGTTGTTACATATAACCATTTCCGTTTCTAATATTTAGAAATTGATTTTTTTGTCATTGTTGTTTTTATTTAATTTTGTCTTTCATTCCTTAAACTAAGGAAGTTAGAAAATTCTGTTAAATTGGGGTAACATGGTGTTTTTATCTTTATTTTTCTTTTTCTTTTTTCCTTTTTCTTTTGTTTATTTTTTATAAGGTTCACCTGGGTTTGCCCAGACTACATCCTTGGTAATTTTTACCGAGAGCTAAAGCATGCTCCCCTGGGATTAATACTCAGTGGCCCCTGGTTGCTCACCCTCGGATTCGAACTTGGATGGGTTTTTCCCCAACACCAAGCCTTAACCAGTAGGCTGTCCTATTGGGGTTTCCTTTTTCTTTTGTTAGGACTGTCAATTATTGATATTTGGTATTAGAAGTCATGTAGGAATACTATTGTAACTACTAATTTTTTAGCTAGTTATTTATTAAAGTTTAACTAATATTTTGGTATTAAAATTTAAATGTTAAATTCCACTAAATTATAATAATGAGGAATATATAGAATTTAATTGAATTCATTTACCTAATAACCTTTATAACTTATCCACACCTCTACCGTCTATTAACATTGCTTAATGAGAGCTTGTATTACACTACTTGAAAGTTATTTAAATGCTTGTATAGATAGAATAAGTGTTACACCGTATATATGATATGTTATGAGAATGCTTATTAGGTTTAGTGTATCTAAATCTACTTTAACTTCAGCTTTTACGATGTTGGTACAATTATTGTATTAATATGTATCGACCAAAAAAATTGATACCAAATTTAAAATAATTATGTAAAGTTAGACACCACTTATATTATATTGAGGAAAAAATTAAAATATAAAATGGAATATTATCTTAAACAAAACAGATAATTCTAATATAATATTCTAATTATAAAACAAATTTACAACATGCATAATGTCTTTCTTTGACGTCATTAGGCCATCCACTATGGAGGCGTTGGGTAGGTGGTGGGTTCTTGGAACCCGTCGGGTTCCATTGGCAACACCGCCGTGGCCCGAGTGGGTTCCATACCTTCGGTTTGGTGAAGCCGATGATATTCACGCCACTCCACCCACCCACCCCTACCCCCTCTCTTTCTCTCTATCTCTCTCTTCTTTCTTTATTCTTTTTTATTTATTTAATGAAATAAAATGTGGGTAATATTAGGTAAACCATAGTTGATGGTTTGGGTTGGTTTAAGTAAAATAGTGGAAAGCTGATGTGGCGCTAATGTATCAGTTGGGTTCATTGGGTTGATAGTGGATGACCTTATACTTTATAAAATCATTTTATATCACATCCACAATATTTTATATTTATATTAGCTTGGAGAGCAAGTTAATTCGAGAAAAATTCATGTATACACAAGAAGATGTGACTTTAAATATTGAATGTTGCTCCAAATAATGTTGGACATGGGAAAATAGACTTTGAAGCAACCTTCTAAAAATACTTGTATATCGTCTAAAATGTCACTTCCTTATCCCTCCAATAATACCGTTTAATGATCTATTTCTTATATGTGAAAAGAAAAAAAAAATCATATAATCTATAATCTATTGAAACCTAAAAACTTTAATGGTGTTAATTTCGACCGACTTTCGTTTCATTGGGTAATTGTGCTATCACAACTTTCTGTTAGTGTTTATGGAGGGTTTTGTTCTTCTTTGGACTTGGAGGTGGTTTGTTGGTACTTGTGTTTCTATTGAACTCTTTTCTTATGAGTTAGGGTTGCACCTTTCCCAGTTGCTTGTTTCTTTGCTTCGAGTTTTGTTTTTGTTCAAATCATGTATTTATCTGCTTCTTATGGGGATTTTTTTGCATAAACTTTTGTTCGTAGACTTTCTTGTTTGTTTTCTTCTTAATTTTTAATCTTAACCGATCATTTTACAAAAAAACTTTAGTATTTTTCAATCATGTTTTAAGGCTAAACCGACCACCACCCCCTTCAGCAATGTTCCCCTTGCAAGAGAAGGGGTTCTCTCAAAATCCATTGGGTATGAGTCATGACGACTTTTAGAGATGGTTTAGATTCTGGGATTTCTTAATATTAGGGTGTTGTGAAAGATGAGAGTCTTTCAAATAGGTTTGAATTTTGTTCATTATTTTGGGTAGGAACGAAGGTTGTATGTTGAATTTTTTCATCCTTCATCTGACATACTATCATCTACTCATATTCCTTCGTTTGTTTGTCGGTGGTGAAGTATTTTCCATCACTATTTTTCAATCATGGTCGTATAGAGCTCACATCAAGATCACGTCGAGTTCCCATTGAGATTCATTTATCTTCCATCGAGATCATGTCGAGCTCCAATCAACTTCCATCCGGGACAGAGAATAAGTCTAGACTTTTCACAGGTCTGAGCCTTGACAGACCGACCATGTTCAACTCATTACATTATCTTTTACACTATTTAGACTATATTCAACTAGGTCACCAATTACACACCATTTACTACACCAAATTTGATGTAACAAGGATAACACATCAAAGTTGGCGTGACATATTTCCATAAATGGTTAATTGAGGTATTTTAAAGTGAAAGGTGAGCTTCTTTATCCTTATTTGTTCATATCATGAGTTTAGACCATCCACATCCGTAGACTCCCTTGCCAATCTTGTCAATCGCCATATTAGCGCCACATCAGCTTTCCACTATCTTACTCAAACCAACCCAATCTTTACCAATTCATCCACATTGGTAGACTCCCTTGCCAATCTAAATAATTAATAAAAAAAGAGAGAGAGAAAGAAGAGAGGGATAGAGAGAAAGGAGAGAGGGTGGGGTGGGGTGGTCTAACGCGTCGGAATCACCAACACCGATTTTCATCCCTGCCGATCGGCCTTGGCGGTGTAGCCGATGGTACCGATCAGCAAAACCCCCTTGCCGAGCCATTTGCCAATTGCGGTGTGGATGGTTATGTAAATTGAATTACATTAATTGTAACTATGAATTGAATATGGATCTAATTTGTTATATAATATATGCATCAAGTATGAATAAGATGTCACTAGATAAAAATAAAATAAAAATACACAAATCTCAACTTGAATGACCACTTTGTAGCTCTAAGTCTCAACACAAAATAATATAGTATAAATAAATAGTATTATACAAAATATCTATTGATTTACTGTTCATTACATCATTTCTATATCAATTATGGTGTGTTTATTGGAAACACAAATGGTGGAAGAAGAACCATTGAAATTAAATTTGGTGTGTTCATTGGAGAGAGATGCTCTTATTCTAATCTTAATGATTTTGTGAATCTTCCATACTAGGTTTGAATTTTGTGAATCGCCTGTTTTAGGTTTAGATTTTGTTCATGATTTTAGGTACTATTAAAAGGTTGAAGTGGTTTTTGGACAGGATTGAGGTTGAACTGAGGTTTAACTGTGATTGTATTGAAGAAACTGACCTTGAGTTTGAAGAAACAAAGGTTAGCATTTGTTGAAGAGTACTTGAAGTACAGGTTAACCATGAACCTGAATATGGTTTTTCTCAAGAACTAGAGCATCGGGCTGGGATTACTCGCATTCTATCTAGGTCCAAACGGCTCGTTACGTGAAATATTTAGCCGAAAATATCACTCAAGAGAATTCGGCATTTTCGCACGACAGCATAATTGAAAATAATATTCACTGATTAAAATTAGCAAATATGGCCAAAGGCCCAAAATTAAGCAACATTGGACCTCATTATGGGCTTTGCTTTCTCTAATTCGCTCTTTGGACAAAAGACCACCCAAAAATGGGAATGAATTTTATTGGTTTTTTATGGTATGTTATCAAGTTCTTTTTAAAGTTGTCAATGTTAGAAAAGATTATTTGTCAAAAACAAGATTGATTGATAAAAGAATTATGAAAATATAAATGTGAAATCCAAATAAATAAACTAGATTTAATATGCATAGATGTACAAAGGTGGGGTAACTTTTTTAGACTAACAATGTTATTGGTAATCCTGTTAATCACGTAACAAAATCAAGTCAATACTATTTTGGTATTAGAAATGTAAAAATATAGGTTTTGGTGTTGATGTGTGTCAAAGAAAGAATCACATGATAGGGATGTAGTTAGCAACGAGTAGGGGTGTCATTAGCCTCACCTAAATCGAGTTACATTACATTTTTTAATAGGTTTTAAACCATACCCGTACTAAAAAATTTGAATTTTATGTTAAACAGTTTATATAAGTAATTAAATGAAAATGATCGTTAACTTCTCAAATTAATGTAGCCGTGAGGGTAGGTAAAGGGGACCATCCACACACGAATGCATCTTCTTAACGGTAGGCTAGTGGTCCTTAACTGCAAAACATTAATATTTCCAATAAAACATTAATAGATATGATTTGGTTAAAAGCTAGATCATCAAATCAATTTTCTATGATTAGTGTGGGTATTTTTTTAAATGCTTTTACTTGTTTGGATTTGAAATGAAAATCCCTTCTATAGTTTAAAAATTGTATTATACTCTCGCTGTTCTTTTCTCTCAAACATGCATAAA
>LUCG01302702.1:0-10210 GCA_001633085.1 Carthamus tinctorius
TACGTTAACCCGATTTCAATTTTATATTTTCTCATGAGATTTTCTTTTCTAAGTTAATCGCGGTTTGAGTCATAGTTGTCCTATCGATTTATGTTACATTTCAATTGTTTTTTTGTTGATTTATGTCGTTATATTTTTATAACATCTCATCTCCCTGCAACGCGGGACCAAAAACCTCGTTATAGATATGAACCTTCAATTTGCAATAAATGGTCCCAAGTATTAACAAAAAGCAAAGGGTAATATATGCTTTATAAAAAATGGTATAACTTATGAATATGATCCATGTGTTAATTAACTTATTTAACCAAACCTAGTTTTAGATTGTGTTTGGCAAGCTAGTTTATGAATAAATTATGTTTGGTAAAGACTAGCTTATGAATATGTAAAATGACCAAAAAGGGTATCTTGGAGTATAATAATTAATATTAATAAGAGTATAATTGGAAAAGGCTACAAAAAGCTACTCCAAGTAGCGTTTCAATAAACTAGCTTATAAGGCCATGAGTACCACTATAGATTTTGGGCTCAACCTAAAACTGTCACATCAGCACTACATCAACTTTCCATTATCCTACCCGCAAACCACTTTCAACCTTTTAAATCTTGTAACACAACCTTTCAATGTTTCATACTCATTAACCATTTTATATTAATCATATATATATATATAGGTGGGTTCATACAAGAACGATGTCAATTTAAGAAAACGCGAAGACGATTCTCAGCCACACATTTTCGGTTACTGTGGACGCGGTCACAGAGGATTGACGCGATTCATGGAGGGTGGAGATGATTAAAGGAGGGTGACCCGGTCAAAGNCTGAAATTCATCCTTACGTTTTCTTAAAAAGTTATGTTTCTCGCATGAACCTTGGCGATACCCACACCCGAGCACCGTGGGCCGCGTACCACATACGGACTGTGCCCACCGAAACCAAAGGTGATCCCGCCGTGAAACCACGGCTGTGGTACTCATGACCTAAACTAGCTTCAGGTACATGTTTAGATGGACTAGCAGTAGCCTATAAACTAAGTTATTTTTACCAAACACAATTCATAAGCTAACTCAAAAACCCATATTCAACATTTTGTGACTTACAAGGTATTAACAAGATGGTTTGTTTTTCCTAATATTTTTTTTCGATTTTTCTTTATTATAAAATATTTTAGACATTTATTATTAAGCTATATATTAAGTCATAAGTTACACGCATCTTATTAAAAATCATATTATCATAGATAGAAGTGACAAATTCTTTTTGGCATTTTACATGATCAGATCTCAAATCACATCTTTCAATGTCAAACAAATAATACTCTTGATATAAAATAGATTATAAATAAAAAAACATATAAATCAACCAAATAAATAATAAGAGAGTATAATCATCATTATTTTTATAATTAAATAATACTATTTAACCATGATATCAAAAACCTTCTTGTGTCTTTTTAGACCACAAAGTTAATGAATAACCTTTTTTCATGTGAATGGGACATATTTTCTACCGTCAAAAGACGACATAACGCTTTCATAAAAGATGGGTCAAATAACAAAACGACCCTATAATCAATCTGACTATCCCCAATCCTACGTGAAAACATTATTTTGCAAAGTCTGAAAACAAAAATAGCAATATTTTGCTAGAAATACGAGAGAAACGACAGAATATGCCTTATTCCTATTCAGATGACATGCATGTCGCGTGGTTGGAAATGAATATTGAACCCACCAATTTCGTGTTTTCTTTGCAAGAGCTTTAGAAATGTCACTTCTTACGTTACCAAAAAGTAGAGTGAATTACATCTTCTAAAGTAGAGTGAATTACATCTTCTGCCCTTATGATTGTGATGTTTTTAACGAACTTTTTCACCTTTTTGATCAAAATAAAAAACTAGGTCCATATGGTTGCATTTCTTTAAGAAATGGGTCCATAATTTATTCAGATACACAATATGTTAAGAAGCTATAACAAAAAAAGACTCAACTGATAAAAAAAAACACAACCACATTTCATTTAACTTTTCAGAGTATAGACAACACCCGTTAAAAACATCAAACCATGCAGACTTAGATTGTCAACGGAGTTATTAACTAATGACAAATTCTTTAGAGTAAAATGAGAATTACAAGAACAATTTATAGAATTATTAAAGTTCGGATCCCAATTTCAAAGATTTCATCAAACCTTAGGAACCAAAGTTAGAGTTTATTGAATAAAATATGAAAAGGCAAAGGGAAGCAAACTTAAATAACTATTCTACATTTTAACATTGTTCTCTTGGTTATTTCTCTCCCAAGTTTACCCAAATGTCACTATATCCGTAGACCGTAATATCTAGGTCCATAATTTGCCGACCTAACTAAAAGACACAAATAAATACAACATGGTCAATTCTCCTTTTCAATAAGTTATATCTAGGTCCGCAAATCACATATCTAGGTGCGTAATTATTTTAAGAAAAACCAACCACATTTAAGGGTTGTTTACTAAACACTTACCCGGGTAAGAAAGCGCTTACCAAGTCATTTTACTTACGGGAAGCATATCTCAAGGATCAAGAATCTTACCTGAGTAAGAGCAAAGACGAGGATGAGAGTCTTTACCCGGTAAGCGATGGTCGCCGTCTCTAACCACAGTTAGCGCTTATCGGGTAAATTGTTGCCTACGATACCGTTTTTGTAGATTAAAATCTTACCCCGTAAGTAAATGATAGTGTTAAATTTTGTTGGTAAACACTTACTTGGGTAATCGTTTGGTAAGCGGGACCTTGGATAAGCTCCAATAAGAAATGGCTAGAAGATCACTTTAGGTCTCTATATCAAGTATTTGAGTCCATTTTCATAGAGAAAACTGTAGAGCCACAGTAGCCAAAAAAGGACTACCGCCAAAACTACCCCTTTATATATAACCAACTCTCTACCCACCCCCTTCCTTCTTCAGTCTTCACTCATCTCTCTTTCTCTCTCTCTCATTTTGTAGTATCAATCAACTACAGATCCANTCCTATTTCTGCCATGGAAAGGTCACAAATTTCTCTTTTTTCTTCAAACTTCAACTCCTATTGCAAAAAAGTTGGCATCTTTTTACTCTAATATTTCTGGGTTTTGACTGAAAAACAGAGTGCAGATGAGTTGACCCAGTCTCTCCTCCTCACAACAATGGAGCTTGAAGCAGCAAGATTCAAAGCTGAACAACAACTCAACCTAAAAGATGAACAGCTGAATCAACTGAAGCACCTTCTCAGCAACACCATTAAGGAAAGAGATGAAGCTCAAAACAGATACCAAACCCTCCTCCATCAAATTCAAACCACCATCCCACCACCACCACCACCACCACCATATTCAGCCATTTCAAGCATAGAAGAAGATGAACCCCCCATGGCCATTAATGGTGGCTTCTCATCCTCAGATTGTGAAGAAAGCATCGTTTCATCATCTCCTCCACCACCACCACCACCACCACCAGGAGGGTCAGAATATCCTTTTCCGGTGGTGGTGGCATTGCCGGAAAAAGGGAAGCTTTTGGAAGCAGTGATAAAAGCAGGGCCTTTGTTACAAAACCTCATGCTTGCTGGACCACTACCACATTGGAGACACCCACCTCCGCCGCTAGACACCTACCAGATTCCACCCCCACCACCCATCCACCACCCTGTGGTTTTCAAGATTAACAAGAAAAGGGGTTCTTCTGATTCTTCTTCCACAGAGACCAAATACCAAAGAATCCCCATCAATTGACTTTTATTACCACTAGATATATAATTATATAGTTATTATTATTATGATCAGGTGGAGGAGGGGTTCTGGTTCTACCCACTTGTATAGCAAAAATCTCCCCATTATTTCATGGTTGTTTCAACTTTCTTTAATTTTTATAATATTATAAATATATGTTATTTTGATTATAAAGATGATATGAATTTGACCACCAAAAGCTACCCAATATGGGTTTTCTGTATCTATAAAGTTACCCCTAAAAAGGGACTCAAAACACAACCACCAGAGCATATATGATGTTATAGTCAGGATGGGAAGTCAAATTCATATAATTATAATAATATGATAATACAACAAATCATGGCTATTAATAATATGCTAATGCAAACAAATTATGGCAACTTAACATAAGCACCTCAAACTCAAACATGCAAAATAAAGTTTAAATTTATCAATTATGTATGACAAAAGCAAGGGACTTGGCTATTGAACCTACCACTTGCATCAAATCCAAGATATAATAAAATAATCATCAAATGTGCTTTTGGTATACATAGTAGAGTCGACATAACTGAACAGATGAGAGTAAGGCTGTGTTGGCAAAAATAAGCTAGCTAAGCTAGTACTAGTTTGGATGAATCATAAGCTAGCTTATTCAAGAACATTTCCAATTATACCTTTATTAATATTAATTATTATACCCCAAGATACCCTTTTTAGTCATTTTACATACTCATAAGCTAGTTAGCCAATCACAAGCTAAGTAAAAAGGTGAAAGAAGTATGAAACATTCTAGGATTCTAATTTGATATTTGTACATATGATCTCATCTTCAAGATTTTTGTTCCACCTATTTTCATACGGAAAAAAATGCATTTTTTCCTACTCAGTCTTGTCATGTCTTAGTCTATACTCTTAAATTGCTCGGAGAGTCGGACACCATATTTATGTTTTATCATATCCAACATACCAAACGCTCCCATGCATCATCTTGCCGCTCTTAATGTCTTAACGAAAACATTCCGACTGATTTAAGATAACTAACGGAATCTATAGAAGCTGAATAGATATTCTCCCACATATTTAGAATTTTAGATACATCCATAAGCATAACTATGGATGATGCTTGTTGTTTGCCATTTAGGGCTTTGGATGCTGACAAGATGTATAGGCCAACCACCGGAAGGTGAGAAATGTTGGCCCCACAAATCAGAATCAAAATCTAACATAAACCCTATTTGCTTTCTTCTACTATTAAAAAAAAATCCATGTTCTCCTTTTCAATTATTTCTCATTTCAGTTTTAACATGTCATATGATTAATGATGTTTCACTAGTCTAAAACAGCACAAAGTATCTTACAATGCATACCTATTTATATCACAATCATATCAAATAATACAATGATGTTTAATACGAATAAGAATAATATTAATAAGTAGATATTCATTTAGCCTACCCAAAAACAAATAAACATGAAATCTTTAGTGTAGACTTTAAGAGTGGATGGTGGTGGTTTTCTTTTAGGTCCAAGTCAGTAATGGTGGTAAAGCACCTACCTACCTACTAAAAGTTTCTTCCCATATTTCAAACTAGTTGTTATGTTCCCTTTTTAGGGGATACCATCATTCTAAAAGTTGATTGCTTTCATTCAAGACACTCTTAAAACATTCCTGATCAACTCCAACCATAACACCAAAAAAACACACCAAAATCATCAAAACTGGTAGGCCCCATTAACACTAAAAAAATTGAACTCCAACCATACTCCAAAAATAACACCAAATTTGTAATAACTAAAGCTATACAATGAAGGATTTTCAGTGGACCAGGGGCTTTTGCAGTGTGAACAGCACAACGCTATATTTGGTGTTTTCTTCCTCTAGGGTTTTTTAACGGGCAAAATTTTTGGTGATATAGAGTGTGATTGGAATCCACCATACTGCAAATCCCCATTTTTGCAGTATGGTTGGAGTTGGTCTACAAAGCATACCCAGGCACAAGTGTTAGAAAAAGATCCAAAAGATACCAAAGGTTCAATAGGATAGCAGAATTCAGGTTACCATTAGATCCCACAAAAAGATTAAACTGAAACTGTATGAGAAAAAATTAATAATAACAAAGAATGCAAAGAAGTTCAAATTACACAACTGTAAGTCGTTATTGTTCTTAAAGATTGTCACAACTCACACGATAGCCTAAGTCGGGTAACCTGGAATCCGAGGTTAAATTTCAATCAAAATCCCTCAATTTCATGGCAGATTATGATCCAGGAACCATACAGAACTGCTTTTTTTTTAGCATTTACACAAATTAAAGAGCAAGAATTAAAGAGTCATCTTCATCTACTAAAAGGATTGCAGAAGACTTGCCTAAGATTGTTTCTGCAAGAATCTTCATTCGTCTTCATTATCATCGTGATTGTTATGTTGTGTATGCTTCTGAGCATTATACATGTCAGCAACCTGAAAATAACGGCATATCGATAACATAAAACTTTCATCATTTCATCACCTTGAAATTTTGAAAATTCAGATATATTTTAACATTAATGTTGAAGTGTAAAATATCAACTCTAATCAAGAAATGGCAGTTTGAGAAAGCAATGGATTCCTCACCATATCTGAAGATGAAGCTTCCTCTGGACCCTTATCTTCACGCACACGAAGTAAACGCGGGAATCTTAGTGAAATACCCTATTAAGAATAAAACAAGCAATGGAACAAAAAGACTAGTGTCATTAACGGCAAAAGTGATTAACAAATATTAATCTTAAAGAAATCCAAAACTTTAAATTCAAAAGTAAACCTTATTAGGATCAACCGCACCAATAGCAGCACGATAAACAGGGCTGATGGTCAAGTCTGCAGCTTTAACCTCCCAAACCTGAAATGGTAACCAAGCATAAGTTAGGTACACCGTACACAGGCAGTACAGAACTGAACAAGTTGTCTATCTAGTAACAAAAAGACGCAAAATGATTCATGGAAACCTAAAGATTACCTCAGTTGGCTCAAACCACACATCGGGATTTATAGTGTCTGCATACCTGTAGTACGACTGCCAACGGATAACCATCATAGTTAACATATATAATTATTATAATATAAAATAGTTTAAAGGGTGCCCATATATGCAAAATCAAAAGAAGCAACAAAACCTTTGGCTTTGGGATCACTTTAGAACGAAGACTGGTAGACCGCTCTTCAAGCATGGCTTCAGAAAATCCGGTGCCTATACAACTCGATTATTTCTACGGTCGTATCATGGAAAATTTCTAAAAGAATAAAATCATTTTTTCTTACTATTATACAGAAAAACACGGCTCACCAATCTTGCAAATCGTTTGATATTCATCATTATTGCTATCGTAACAAGCAAGAAGAAAGGCGCCATATCCACCTACACGTTTTCCTCGGCCATGGAAGGCGGCAATGGGTACTAAATCTAATGAGTCACCGATACTGCACCAAACAACATTGATCACCATTGTAATTCGAGACTATATTCGAGAGAAGCAATAGTGAATACCTGTCCATATAGTCTTTTTTCAACTTGAGCCAGTTATTGGATCGCTTTGCAGGCTCATATGTAGCATCACGATTTAACGTTTTGATAATCAATCCCTCACAACTGCAAAAATAACAAGAATTACGGGCCAAATTCTTTTACCCGAATAAAAGCCTACTACCTCGATGTATCGATAAATCATAAATTACCTGGCATTCACAGCAGCATCCAAGAATGTCTGAATTTCCTCCAGATCATTTGACGTTATGGCTGTCGCAAGCTGGAAAAAACCAGGTTCTTCCGTGAAGGATTCATAAAGACGCTGAAAAGAACAATCATTCAACGTGATGATGTTACCACTAAGACGAAAGTTGTAAATAACCATAAAAATGCAAAATGTCTGTTGTTTTGCACATCATACATCAACGGTTAAGATCAGCATAACACCAGTAGAAGCATAGCTCACCTCTCTACGAGTACTAAGTTGTTCCTGTAAAAGCTGTTGTCCGTTCAGATACAACAGATCAAATGCGTAGATGCATACATCAACCTTGATCTCACTCATGACAACGTTTTTGCGAGCTCGTGTGCTCAGAATCTATAGACAGCCAACAGCAAACATAACATCCCACATAAACAAAATATAACGATAATAAAGCATAAAATGATCGGAAAAAAAGGTCACCTGGAACGGAAGAATCTTTTGCTTCTTGTGGTCGTATGCAACCAATTCACAGTCCAGAACAAACGACGTTACACTTGGTTTTTTAACTCTGCAAAACAAGTTAATAATCCGAAAATTGGCTCAAGATATCACAAAAATGACGGAGCAACGGGTAGAAAATACCTTGAAGCGGCAACAACAACGTCAGGAAATTTTTCGGTATTTCTTTCGGCATTTCTGCTATATATCTGAACGGTGCCATCCTCCATATAATGTATCTGTTTAAAGGGAAACTGGTTAGCCACTTGTAATGTCTTGTGTGCTCGTTTTTGATGACTTTGTTAACTTAGTAAGATTACCTGAGCACGTTCCCCATCATACTTGTATTCACAAGTGAATTCCATATCCTGAAATTTATCTAAAATTTCAGATACTCCTTTAGTTGGCTTAGCGAGCATAGGCCCAACCGGCACACCGGGTGAAAAGCAACAGGTCTTTGGTAGATCCCATACACCACCAGAAAGAAGAGCAGGGATAATCTTGTCATACACGGGAATTACAGAATACACTTGTTTCACAATTTTAGCAGCCTGAAGTACATTATAGAAGAAGTTAGCAAAGAGACATTATAATATCACATTTCTTAGGTTTCAAGAAACTTTCTTCTCGTATAAATGAAGGAGAACTGACCTCTTCAAGAGGTGAATCTGTTTGCACGGGGGGTTTTGGATGTTTTTCGGTATAGAAAATTGCATGCCCCAGGGCAGTCAAGAGAGTTTGCTCTGCTAAACCAATCCGCAATTTTGTCTGAATAAACAAAGTCCAAAGTAGTTATGTCAATTCTGAAACAAAGAATCCAATTCAACAATCTAACACGAAATCTGTAAGATAACCTGAAGTAAACGGATCATATATTGAGGTTCACAGTCAGTTGCTGCAACAAGAAGTCCCTTGATGTGATTTTTCTTCTTATCTTGACTGTCCTTGCCAGACTCCTATCAAAATTTATTAAAAGAAAACAAAGAAAAATGCACAATTAACCAAAGGTTTTCTATAAGACATGCAACCATCTTCATCTTTCCATGGATTAATACCAAATACATCAACTGAAATAAATCTTTACCTTTAGAAATCTATCTACTTTAGCAAATATAACTATGCAAAATCTCGAAAACTTCTATAATGTTGGTTTTCCATTCAGTCCTGTGTGGATAAAGTTGTCTGTGTGGATTAATTTGTCTTGAGAAGGTTTTTGTTTGTGTTTGATAGATGGAAGGAGTGTGTTTTTAATTGGGAAGGGCAGGCTTGGAGAAAACTTGGCTTTCTACATAAAGCTCCTCCCTAGAACCTTACTGAATAAGCCACTTTTTATATCATTAAGCCACTACCCAAACAGTCTTGTATAGCTGACCGAATAAGTTGTCTTAATAAGCTGAGTAAGGGGCTGTTTGGTTGGTTTTCCGTTACGTCCTGTATGAATAAAATTGTCTGTGTAAATTAATCTGTCTGTATAGATTGAAAAGGTTTTTTGTGTGGGAGGATTTTTTCATAAATGAAAGGAGCTAGTTTTTAATTGGGAGAGACATGTTTGAACAAAACTTGACTTTCGGCATAAAGGTCCCTCCTATAAGCTTATTGAATAAGTCACTTTCTATATCATTAAGCCACTACCAAACAGTCATGTATAGCTAACAAAATAAGCCATGAGTCCTATTAAGCTCATTAAGCTGCTACTGCTAATCAAGGTATGCAAAAAGTGCACCTTGGCAATAACCCGAAATGTATCAAAAACTTTAGCAACTGTCAATGGTTGAGGTTTCCGCATCAAAGGTTGGGACGACCGGCTTGCTTTGGCAACAAGTCCCAAATCTCCCAATTCCTGCCATCAAAATATATAATGAACATAAATAAGATGCAAAAAAACATGTTCAATTTCAAATTTTGGAATTCAATAACTTAAAAGCTTACCTTGTATTGCTTCTTAATATGTGCTTCTTTTGCACCACAAGCTTCAGCAAGTGCCTTGATAATGGAAGCATCCCCAATTCCCAGCTCCAGTCCCTCGTGAGCTGGCGCAATTCTATTGGCCAGAAGGTATACAACCGGAAGCAAATCATCGGGTGTCGTCTTAATCACAGTCCTTAACATATTACAGACGATTCCGGTGATCACGATCCGACCCGACTCTTTCGAAATCGCATCAAACACCCTCACAAGAAACAAGAACGGCACCCGTTCTCCTTCCCCCCAAAACGCCGCCTTTTTGGGGTCGAAGTTCGCAGCCGGCTTCTTCAATTGAATAATACTTTCA
>LUCG01302717.1:0-18059 GCA_001633085.1 Carthamus tinctorius
TATATATATAGAGAGAGAGAGAGAGAGAGAGAGAGAGAGATCCTTATACCTACTTATGCTAGGTAGTTGTATAGTTTTTTCTAGTCTCACTTTTGACTTTTTTTTCTCTCTCAAATTCTTTAATCTTTTTGACAAGCTTTCTGAAACTCTTAACATCAAGTTTTTTTTACACCTACTATTTCGGAAGCGTTGAATTTTCACAGAAATAACTGCTCTACTCTTTGGAGTAAAGGACAAGTCTGCATACACCCCCTAGACCCCACCTCTGTGTGGGATAGTTTGTCTCTGCTGGTTAGCCCTAAAAGGGATCAGGGGTTGGTTTGGAGTTAGTTTTTCTAATTTGCTTTAAAGTTAGGTTCTGACATATGTTGTTTTTTATATGCCGCTGTAAATACAACTTGACAACTAACATAATGTTTCTCTTGCCAAGCACCTTTTATTTTAATTTGCATGTTCGAGGAATAAACTACTCGGGTTCTTCCATTCCCATTCTCTCAGTCCTTTTGACATGTTGCATGTGTATGATGTCTAGCTATAATTTTTGATTTGGAAAAACATGTTGCTTGATTAGTAGAAAAATGTGTATTGGCTTTTCTTAAAGCTATTTAATATGGATCTTTCCAAGAGCAATCTGTCACCTTGTAAGAGAGAGGGATTCCGGGTCTGTTCAAGTATGCGAGTTGGTTTTCTACTTTGCCATATATTTAGATTTGTTGATGTTTATTATTTGAATCTAGAATTTGTTGTTTATAGGCTGCTCTTAGGTTATTACAGCTGGATAAAGTAACAGAAAATCTGTCGCGCCAAGTGATGGAGCACCACGAAGTAATGGGTAAGATGATTACTAAATTAAGTTAATCTGTTTTTGTTGTAATAGTGGTGAATCTAGCCAGAAAATGACTCACATCATATTTAGTCTTTATCATTTCTTTCAAGTTGCAACTCTTCGGTGGCAATTGAGATTAGGTTATCTCCATCTTTCACTTGCACACACACACACACACACACACACNTGTAGCAGTTGAATACTGATAAGTGGTTTATGACTGTTCCAGGCTAGGTTTGGATAATTAAGACGCTAGAGTCCTTAATGACGTGCTTGGCTTAAATTATCTAGACATTGAGAATTAGCCCGTCAACTAGGTTCCAGTTCAGAGTCCTATTAGGCTGTAAAAGTCAATGTGGTTATACTTTCACTTGTTTTCAGTCTGCAGAGTCTGTTTTATTTTTACCGGCCTCTTGGTTGTTTACATGGTGATGGAGTTTGGTTAGTTTGTTGTTATAAACAAAGAAATCTATACATGTTAAACGTGTAGCAGGAATCAATTTGCCATTTCTTTGCAAGTTTACCATGAGGCTATCTATTAAGTCTTGCCCAAAAAACCTTGATATCAATGTAAAGAGTAAGGCACAGGGTTCTATTTTGATAGTTCTTCCCATGTCCAAGCTTCAAATGTTACATTGCACATTTGCACCAGACATTTTGTTTATTAGTTGGTGAAATATATCTGATGGCTTTCGAAAAGTTCCTTGTGATAGATGGTGTTCATCATCTATATTTCTATTTCTGAGTATAGCACGACGTCCATAGACCTTTCTGAGGACATAATCTATGATAGGACTCATAGGAGTTCTTGGAGATGCGCCACTATGCAAATTATTTGTAGGCACTATTAGCTATTGCAGATGGGGGGATGGAGGTGTAGAGGGTAGGCTGAGGGGAGGGTTATAGAGCCGCTATATAGGTCAACAGTTTTCTAAGTTAGATAGAAAAGAAGGGGGGGGGGGTCTAGGTCCTGGAGTTTTGCTGAACTTGCTATTATTATACTTCACTTTGGCACACACTCTAATTTGACAAAAAAGGATCTGCTGTCTGCTCTGTAATAAATTCTCAAAATCTTCCGAACTTTTACATGACTTTCCAAAACCTTTTCTCAAGCGGGGGTCTTCACAAAAGCATCTCTACTCCTTGGAGTAGAGAAATGGTCTGTGTACATCCTTCCCATGAGAGGAAAGGTCTGTGTACATCATCCCCATGACCCTACTTCTGACTTCTGTGTGAGATATACCGAGTGTTTTTGGTTTGGCTAGTATAGAACTGACCAATACATGACTCATCTTACTACCATCTTATATGACTTTGTTGTTTGGTTAAATAAGTAGCCTGCCCACAAATTTTTGTTATGGTATGCTTCTCTATGATAGCACATCCTAAAGTAGGTTCTGCATATTCTTCATTGATTTGTTTCCTGTTGATATATGTATCCTGGAGACTCATGCTAATGATGTTCTGTTTGCCTGGATTACTCTCTTCTTTTCTTCTGGTAGTTAAGTGTGTATTCGGGAATCCATCTTCCAGTTCCGATCCGAATATGTAATATATATTGCATTTTATGGATGTCTGTTATTGCATCAGATAGATCAAAAGGAGATGCTAATAGTTATTTTTTATCAGTGAAAGGAATGCATTTAGTAAAAGAGTTGGAGAAAGACATGAGGGTTGCAAACGTCATTTGCATGGTAAGCAGGTGATGGTGTTTACATTTATCCACCTTAACCTGATTTAGTTGAGCCATAAGCTTAAGGTAACTGGAGCCTGGAAGTAGTATAGCTATGTAATTCACTATGTGATTAAGGTAGGGAGTTTTTTTTTGTCTCAGAACTTGTTATGCGTGTTCATTTATGCTTGCAGAATGGACGAAGACATTTAACTTCTTCAAGGAATGAGGTGTCAAGGGATCTTATCGTTAACAGAAATTCCAGAAGGAAACAAGCTCTTCTGGTATTGCCCATCCTCTAAGACCCTTAAAGATATTATTTCTGGTCATATTAACCAGCCTACATGTATTCTTAATATAAAGTAGATTTTGGTGAAAGCAATAAACGACATGCAACCTAGGTGGTCCTATAATTGTTCCTAGATTCTATGCATGGTATAAGTTGTTGATCAGAAAGTTCACAAAGTAAAAACTGTTATCTTGTTGATCTGAATCAATTTGTCTTGAGCAATCCTTTGAAACTAACCACATTGATAGGGTGGTAGTTTGAATGTTTTTTGAGGTGTAAATCTTTTGAAATATATTCTGTTAAGGTGTTAAACTGCTTTCAGATATATTTGGTTACAATCTGAGTTATTATTCATGTATGCACCAACAATTCAAGCCGTCTTTGCTCCCAGTTGAAGTTCTCCAACAACGAGGACTGCTCTTTTTGATAGAAACAAATTGTATTTTTATATCAGTTATGGGAACAGGGTTCCTACCTTTGATGAAAAAGGTGGAAAGTTTCCTAGAAAGAAAAAGAAAGGCAATAAATTTCATTCTCATTTATCATCTTACAGTGCGCTTTCTTCCTTAGGTTTAATTATGCTCCCTTCAGTTTCCTGAATAATAAGAATCCCCCTGCATGTATTTTTCAAACAAGCAGGTGAACTAGTGAAGTGTAATTCAATTGGTTTAGATTCAATGCTGACTTTTAGTAGGTTTGTGTTTATGTGTGAAGGTCTCTCGCTTTATGTGGATAGTGCTAGTATGTTGTAATCTTAATCTGTTCATATGTGGAATGCAATAATGCAAATTAGTAAGTAGAAATAAATTGAGGTTTGTTAGAAAGATAGAGGTTGAAGATCATGTGATATTGGAGACTGGAGTTGAACTTGTGCTTCTCTTCCATTGCTTTTTGAAGCTACTGTGGAGAGGGAATTGCTTTAAGATGACTAACAGTATATCCACACCCCAAAAAAATTTGCAGGACATACTCCCAGTTTTAGCAGAGCTTCGTCATGCACATGACATGCAAGTAGAACTTGAAATCCATGTTGATGAAGGGAACTTCTTTAAGGTATGAAACTGCTTTTCTATATTATGACAATTTAGTCAATTCTTTTTCTAAGGGTAGCATATTATGCATAAATATCTCTATTCAAGAGTGCAGCTTTATGCTAGACTGGTTCACTATGCAGGCATTCCAGGTATTGTCCGAGTATCTTCAACTTCTGGATGGTTTCTCAGAGCTTTTGGTCATACAGGAGATGAGTCGTGGTGTGGAGGTAAGAATATCCTTCTCAGTAGCATAGCTGCTATTCTGGGATGAGAAATCAACCTGGCAACTGGGTTACATGAATCGGTGGCTTGTTGATCTGCAGGGGTGCCTGGTTGTAGGCATCTTAAGTAATTTAGAGTGAGAAAAATTGCTTTGTTCAGAAATAAACAATTGTTTGTTAAGATAACTGTGGCAAAAAAGTTAAAATATCTGATTTATGAAAAGAAGCCACAAGATAATCTGAGAATAATATGTAGGAACTCCTCCATTGTTACATGTAAAGCGTTTGGTCTTTGAGTAAAGGTATTCCAAAGTCCAAACTAAATGCATGCATACCACACCCAGAGATAGGAAAGCGCAGGTAACGCCAGTTGGCTAAGTGGTGTTAAGCATCCCCAGTGGTATGAACAGAGAGATCATGATGATATCATCTACGTCCGTACCACTTTCTCATGGTAAACTTCCATTTAGTTACAAGAGACAAATAGAGAATGCAAATTAACATGTTCACTTTTTACTCGAAAGGAAAAAGGTAGAAGGTTTAGAATATGACTTTGTTGAGTTGTGTTTATATGTGACAATTAGATCAACCAGTTTCATGCAGTTCAACAACTAGAGGTTTTTATTAACTATATATTACAGCAATTGCATTTCTTAAAAGTTTCTGGAACTGGATACAATCTTGTAAGTGGCTGTAATTTCTATTAATAGTTTTGCTCAGGTGTTGGTTTGAGCTACATAGAGTTAGATCAGGTTGTTGTACAGTTTAAAGAGAGTTCTAATCTCTCACACAGGTCAGCAATGCAAATTCATGCATCAGAGTGGTTACTGGTCTCTTGCTTATTAATGTGGTGGGGTTTGGTTCAAATGGCTGGGATGGCCTTAACATCCTTGTCTGGTAGAAATATTATGCTGTTTTTTTTTGTTTATAGTTTTTGTTCCAGGGCTCTTCATCTTTGCTGGGATATGATAACCTCATTATTTTTTGTTGTTTACATATTTTCTCTTCTAGGTTTTGTCCATAACAAGAATTATCCCAATATGTTCTCCTCCAACAGTGTAAAATATCAAACTACACTCTCATATAGGCATTTCTTCTTGTTGATGCAGATCTGGCTGGGAAAAGCTTTACAAAAATTGGATTCACTTTTACTGGGAGTGTGCAGAGACTTCAAAGAAACAAGCTTCACAACTGTGAGTAAATTTATTTATTAATATGATGTTTCCTTTTCATGGGGTCCAAAAGATAGTTAATTTTCTTATATGATCATATATGATATGCTGCCTTCTTTTACTACTTGGAGTCTCGTAAGCTTAAGTCACATTCAGCTGTGAGGTCGCAAGACAGATCAGTTGAACTGGCAAGTTTTACATCAGAAATTTTCTTCCCAGTGGGCTCTTGGCACAGTCAATGGGTTTGATCACATAAACAGCTTATGTGCTTTGAAGTTAAAGGCTGCATCCATGATATATTCTCACAGAACCCACTCCATAAGCGGTTTCCACTGGATTATCCTTCAGTTTCTTATTGTCATCTTCATAGCTCTTGCATCATGGGAGGTGACTGTAACCATCTTGTTTACCCTGGTCATAATGAGATGGGTAAAATTCTAGTACCGTTGAACCGGGGTTCATGCTCTGAGTTATCAGTGGCATTCTTGGACATGTATGGTGTTAAAGTATATTGATTTAATACTCTCTGTCAAATAATAGTAGTTGCAAGAGTATATCTTATGCACAGCTTAGCCATGTGGGGGTTTTCTTTTTCTTCTTTCCTATCATTCCATTCCTCCATGATGAGTTTGTTTCATTGTGCCATGCACATTTAATTGTTTAGTAAATGTTTGCAAGTCATGTTTTAGGAATTAAAAAATTGGAGAAAACTTGGAACTTGGAAGGTGTAACTAATAATGATTCTCTGGGGGGGATCTTGCTTCTGGCTTGAGTTTTAGATATTAGCTCGTATTATGTAAAACATCAACACCATCTGGCCCAACCATAAGTTTCAGAGCAAATGACAAGCAGAGGTTTGCACTCTCATGCTAGTCATATCTTTGAAAGTCCTTGTTTTTTTCTTCACCTTGCAAAATATCTGGATGAGTTGAGTGAAGAGACACTGGGTAGTGATCCTAGACACTGGATTATGTTTCTTAGTTCTAGAAGGTCCAGACTTCCAGAGTGTTCTCCTCTTTACATGCATCGATGCAACTCTCCTATTGTTTAGTATGAGGATTGCTATTTGATCATATGATGTGCTTTCCCTAGCAACTCCTAGTCAGGGCATTCATCATCTCTTCCAATTTTCTCGGTTTCACCTCTCTATTAACCTTCTCTATGCTGTCATACATCACATGAGTTGTATTTCAGTCATTTGATTTCTATATGTATATGTAGTATTTACTTGGTGTATCGAACATTATATTTTATAACCCATACCGTATCCTGCATGAGCTACCATTTTTGGATTGTCTGAGTTTTGTGTTTGACATTTCCTGCATTTCTTACTGGTATATCCCTGAATCACATATAATTCTTTGTCACATTGTCAAATTTTAGATTGTAAAAAGTCTCTTTCTTGGTACCGATTGTACATTCAATTTGTGTGTTATTCTGTATCCTCACTTGTGCTGTTTACAGGTGCTTGATGCTTATGCATTGATTGGTGATGTTCCCGGTCTTGCTGAAAAGATACAGAGCTTCTTTATGCAGGAAGTTATATCTGAAACCCACGCAGTACTGAAGAATATGGTGCTGGAGGTAAAGTTTCATTTTACCAGTTAGTGGACAGCAAAAGAGAAAGCAGATAACATACTGCACAGAAAGGGAATGCATCCATGACTACATACGTACTTGCATAATCAAAGATAAGCATGAGTATAGCAGACATAAAACACTTACCAAATAACCTTTATATCTCTTATATATTAATGGATTTACATGCATAATGCTTTGTTGCTTAGACATTGGTAAGATCTCGGATGGCATGAAGTATTTGTCATTCCAGTTTGCCAAATTGAGCAACACATTTTCTGAAACTTACTAGGGATATGATGTTCGCTGAAGTCTTTGGAGTTCATATACAAAAGACATTGCCTTTTTGTCATATCTATGATCAGCAATGTTCTTAGGGGTTGAGACATACTTAACCTTGGGAGAGTGTGGTGGCTTATTTGTTGATCACAGTCAACACCTTAGGGTACTTAGTCAGGTCTTTTGCCAGTGCACTAGGCATAACCAATATAACCATGTCAAGCATTTGTTATTTAATAGCTATAGCCATTTCATTGATAATTAAGTGACACTGCTATGGTTACTTGAATGTGCAGGATCTAGAAGCTGCTGAAATTCTAAGCACTAGGTATCATTTCTTTTTTGTATTTTCATCAATTGTTTGATATACTTACACCGTCTTTCTGTTACATTTGTTACTCAACTATCTTCGTGTTTGCATATTAGGCTTACATATAGTGATCTATGCACACGGGTACCTGAATCCAAGTTTAGGGAGTGTTTGTTGGAAACACTAGCTGTCCTCTTCGACTTGATGTGCTCATACCATGCAATCATGAATTTCAATTCCGATAATAAGGTATAAGTCATAGTTTTTGTTGCTTTCTTGATTTACTATTAATTTGGGTTAATTGCACCTACCCAAGGACTAATTGTCTTTGATGCATTGCTATGGTTGGTGGTTGTGGGTGACTGATAGACTGGTAACTCAAGATGTTCACGATAGTTTTGAGGTTCATTTCTTTCATGGTTTCAACTTTTAGTCACTGTCCTTCCTTTAACTACTCATTATTTGTCTTTGGAGGATTGCTATTCCATAAAATCTCTCTCTCTCTCTTGCATGTGCTTGTGTTGGTTTGAGCAGCTTCTTACAGGAAAAAGATTGTGTGCACTTCTTGTCTTCTTGTAGCTAAGCTGTGCTCCTTGGACATGGTCTTATCTTAGTCCTGCTTATGAGCATGCTCAGAGGTCCTTGTATTTGAATCTGACAGTGTATTTAATGCAAGTTGGCTCTGTCATAATAAGGGATCTTGCTAAACTGGTTCCCATTTTTGTGACCCTTACACTTCTGTTTTTCTGGTTCATATGTCTTTATGCACAGGTCACCTTAGTGCTAACTCTAATCCCTTTAGTCATGGTACAAAAGGCCCATAGATCAAGCCCAGGCAATCCTAAGATAGACTCAGTGGGCTTATGAACAAGAAAGGTGTAGTAAATATTCAGTGATCTCAAATGCTTTTTTTCTTCCTTTAGTTGTCTAAATACATACCCCATGATTATATAATAGTCGTATAGTTTTTATAGGCCGTCACTTGGGGGATTTTTAGGTTATGTGGTTTCATCAATTGTCGTGGAGGGGGTGTATTTATTATTTGGTATTCACTCTTGAAGCTATGCGAAAGGTAAATATCGGCTTGAACTGTTCGAGATTTTATATATTAAATTATGCCTCATAACTTCTGTAACAAGTGGAGGTTTGTATTAGTGGGGTAGAAGCAGCAATTAGAACCATGTTTAAGCATGCTTAACTAGTTTGAGAAGTTTTTGAGTTACCAATCTAGCCTGAGCATCCACAGTTGCTTCGCTAGCTACCATTAGAGTTTCTTGTCAAGAGTCTGTGGATGGGGCTAAAGATGTTCGGAAGTTGGGCTTTGACAATGGATCAAAATCCCGAGGTCATTTTTATATCTGATCGTTGGGCAATAACTAAGGATTTACTGAGGTTATTTTGGTAATTATTAGATTTTGATTTCTTCCAACTTCTTTTGTGTTTCATATGTTGGTCGATGATCCTCTCCTAGCTACAGGTTCAGGGAATTTTTACATCATATTTCTCATAATAAAGTAGCAGATCTTAATCTTATCTAGGGGTCCAGCTGTTTTGAGATTTCATTGCCTCTTCTATTTCTGTCACAGGTTCCATTGGACCATTTATCACCTGCTACACAGGAAGAATATGAAGGGACTGGTTCTTCTAAGAATGTTCAACATGCCGATCCATCATCAAAAAACTGTTCCAGTCCCAAGGCAGATGATGGTTCTCTCTCTGAACCCTTGGGCCAAGCACCCAATTTAGGTTCAGCGGAGGAGCCTGCAACATCTGCCACCACCTTATCTGATGCTAGTGGAACCAACAACATCACACATGATCCTTCTGGTTCAGAATCGAGGGATGATGGGACTGGAGCTTCAAGTAGTGGATCCTCTTGGTTTCAACTTCGGAGTGATGCCACCACATTTGTTTCACAAACATTACAGAGGGGTCGCAGGAACCTTTGGCAACTTACAGCAAGCCGTGTGTCAGTATTACTTTCTTCCGATGCAGTTGGTTCTACTAGCATTCATCAGTTTTTGAAAAATTATGATGATCTCAATACCTTCATCTTAGCCGGTGAAGCTTTCTGTGGGATTGATGCTGTTGAATTCAGGATGAGAGTGAAAGCTATTTGTGAATGTTACTATACATCTTTTCACCGGCAAAATATATATGTAAGTTGGCATATACAGCCTGCTTGTATTCATACTAATAAACAGCTCATTGATATGCTGTTGTAGCTTGTCAGGATATAGCCAAGAAAGAAAAAGAAACAATGGATATTGCATAATATAGAGATTAAGTCTTGTGAGTTTTCTGCCACATTTAAACGTTCTTAATGGATAACATGAGCCTTAGGTAATTTCTTCTTTGGGTTTTATGAAAAATAGAGACAGGATATGGAAGCCTAAGCTGAAGTAAATGAATTAAATCAGCTCTGAGAAATCATCTGTAATTCAGTAGGTTATATGAAAAAACTAGAAACTCATCATAAATGCATGTGAATGAGAAACTTTGACAATGGAGGATTTTTATTCAAGTTCTTTTTATGTTCAGTCGAGTCTGAGTTACTACTTAATGTGGAAATTTTCTTCTTAATAGAACTCAGTGGATATAGCAATATTGATTTTGCTAAAGCATGTGAATAGTGGATGAATAAGATCATTGCTTATCTTTCAGGCTCTAAAAATGGTTTTAGAAAAAGAGAGTTGGTTCACAATGCCACAAGAGACAATCCAGGTAGTTAGTTTTGCAGGCCTTGTTGGTGATCGAGCTGCATTGATTATTCAATCTGCTACCTCCTCTGCTTCAAGAGAGTTGCACTCCCAAAAATCAGCAGATTTGGTGAAAACTATCCCCAAGCAGAGTGGGTTTTCCGATTGGATTAGTAGTGGAAATCCATTCGATCCAAAAGTTGCTTCCAAGGAGTTTGATGATTTGTCTCCACGTGCTGCACCAGCAGTCTCAAAAGAACCTGATGAAAATTTTAATGAGGCATCTCACAAGAACAATTCGTCACTCAACAGTGATGCAAATCATAGCAATGGCCATGTTGATCTTGAAGATGAAAATGAAGATCTCCATGCAGATTTTATTGATGAGGACAGTCAACTCCCGAGCCGGATTTCAAGGCCCAGCCATTCAAGAAATCACTCTTCAGCATGGAGTGATGAAGAGATGGAAGCACACACTGGATCTTCAATAAGTGTCCTAAGGTTTGGTTGTTTCTCCAGACTCTTGGATAGAAAGTGTTCTGAATGCACTATACTAAATATTATTTTCATGCAATAGGCTGATGGATAAATATGCGAGGCTAATGCAAAGATTAGACATAGTCGATGTTGAGTTTTTTAAGGTATGCTCTTATGTGATATCATAATATCTTTTCATGTTTTCTGATCTGTCTTTGCATCTTTATACTTACTATGCTAAACAAGTTTCTTTTACCCTTACACAACTTTGTCTAAGCCAACCAATTCTTACAGGGGATATGCCAGCTTTTTGGGATATTCTTTCATTTTGTTTTTGAAAGCTTTGGGCAGCAGAACACCAATCCTGGTGGTAAAGGATTGAATGACGCTCTTGGTTGTGAGTATCCTTTAGTTTCACCTTGCTTATTTCTTTCTCTGTTTGCTAAGTTTTCCTCTCTCCAGAAACCAAATATTAAGTAAAAGGCAACTCTTGCCTGATTTAATCTCCCTTCTTCTATTTCATCGAGTTCTTTTTAACGATCTATCACCTACTATTCTGGATCTTTGCTTCTTGTGTATATGACTTTACTTTGTGGTGCTCAGATCGGCTGAAAACAGCCTTATCCAGAATACGAAGAGATTGTGATCAGTGGGTAAAATCCCCATCTACTTCATTCTCTTCATCTACACCTTTGAATTTGCCATTGTCTCATACTGACGCTGCGCCTAATGGTCTACCCAATTCGAATCTTTGTCATGTGCCCAATACCTCTTTTGGCCTCAAGGTACCTTACCATACGATTATTTGGTGTATGACTTTTTCATATGCTGACAATTGCTTCTTTTCTTTATATTTTTAATGGAAGCTTTGTGTTTCTTAACAGTGAGGCGGGAAATCATTAATAATCCAGTGTTCTTATACTTCTCTTTGACATTTTAGATGCACATTGAACTTTTCATTTTACGGTGTATAAGTACACAGATGTTAGGAAATTATACACACGCTACAACACCAGGGTGCTGTCTCTTAGAATGTGGATTTTGGATTTTTAATTATGTCTTAGGATAATGTGACTTTTAAAAGTACCGGTTCAAATATTATCTAGATATCTCCGATCTAGGATATATAGAGAAAAGTAATCGGATTTCTGATAATTGCTTCTATGATGTTTGAAATCACTGTTACGAAGCTGTCTTCCTCACTATCTGTGTCCACACACATTTAAATAAAAACATTTTTGTGCCTGAGACTGGAGAGATAGATGTGTGGAATTTCTTCATAGCACAAAGAAGAAATGGACAGAAAATTTGCACAGATAAGATATATGCCTGCTTCTATCTTCTATTGGCTCCACACGTTTTCTTTAACAAAAGGAAACAGCTCAAGCCTGTGTTTATACAATGCTGGGATCAATGTTTTAAGATAAAAACAATGGAGCAGATAGGAGGTTCTTTCATACAACCAATCAAAAAACTTCCATTTGTGCAATTTGTTATCTCACTTTCTTAGGCAACTGGATAGCTCATGCAATAAAAAGGCATTAATTGAACTTTGCAATCTCAATAATATGATATTTCTTCAGTTTTGCATGGTAACAATAACTAAAATGTATTTTATTGGTCAAACACATTTTCAGGACTTTGAAGGGTCAGGTACATATCTCATTTTGGTAAAAGTCATATCTAAATGGTCGCCCACTTAAGCCTTAAAAAATTTGAAGGCTTCTTATGCGTTTTGCCACACTCTGTTTAGGAAGCAAGGTTTGCAATTGCAATCTGCTGTTATATCTATTATATCGGTCCAATATACTTTGTTCAGAACATATTTCTTACAAATTTAGCATCAGCTGGGATGATATAAAAATGTATGCAATAAACTATACATTATCTTTATTACCTGCAACATTGAACAGTGCTTCCACTGCTTCTTGCTTATGTCAATTCTTTGTTTCTGAATCTGGATTAATCAATCTATGAAAGTCTGATATCTGGTTATGTTGCAGGAAAGATGTACAGGAGCTGACACTATAACTCTTGTTGCTCGATTATTGCGTAAATCTAAGTCTCATCTTCAATCAATTCTTCCGAAGGATAATGCAACAATGATTGAAGACTTCTATGTGCATTTGGTACACTTCAGTTACTTCTAAGGCAGTCAAAATTTGAGACAGCTTTTGATGTACTTGTTTTTAAGTTATGTAGAGCTGTCATTCTTTTCGACCCAAAGTATGATTTGGTGGTGTAAGACTTCAGTTGCAATGGGAAAAAAGTTGCAAAATACAAAGTGAAACATACTCCACTCAAGTAGCCAAAGACTATTCTAACGAAAAGAACCGAGCGAGCCCAATATATCCCATCGGGGGTGGGCTGACACAACATTTTATCACTTCTCTCTTGATATGGTACTTCAGAATATGTTCCCCCTCTGCAAACCCTAACAAACGAATACATTCTTATGTGAACAAATGAGACACAGCTCCATGTTAGCATGCATCCAGTTAACTGTTGCACTTATTATTAGATGCAGGGGGATTTTTTTTTGTGACTGTGAATTCCTTCCCCAAGGACTTGAATCTAGAACTTAAAAGCTCTTACCTAGTTAAATTCTTCTCACATTAAGTTGAATACAAATACCGAGTTTCTACATGAATACCATGGTGCAGGCGGGAATAAGTTAAAAGCACTAGAATTTCTTTACATATTTTGACTTCTGTATAAGAAACGACCTTTAAGATGGATAGCAATAATCAAATAGATCTATTGTTTGTGTACTTTATGGATGCCCATAACCACTTGGTCTTCGTTTCTGTACAATATTCAAACTTTAGGTAACCTTGAAGGAAATACTTTTTACCTTTTTTCAGGTTGATTCAGTGCCAGATCTTGTAGAGCAAATTCATAGAACAACCGCAAGATTACTTCTTCACATTAGCGGGTAAGACACCATGTGGACCAATTGGATGCATTTTGTTGATAAAATAAATTACATTATCTAATCAGTTGATTATCAAGGGAGAAATCTATGTGATCATTTGAGGGGAAGTTATGTTGCAGTACAGAATTCTGTGTCAATGAATTGCTTGATATTTATCATTCTCTTAGAACATTGATTGTCACTATTCCACCATCAATGCGGTCTTCATTCATAAATCTGTTCCTTATGGTGTTCAAATTGCTGCATTTGCAATGATTTTTCTCTGTGCATCATTAAAGCATATATGGAGTTCTATGTGTTTAACCTGGATCACTTGGCAGGTATGCTGATCGAATTGCCAATGCTAAATGGGAAGTTAAAGAGCTTGGAATGGAACATAATGGGTAACTATGTTTTTCACTGGCATCTTTAGACATATCATTAATTATCTTACTCATACTACTTGGTTAAAGATGTTGGTATTAATGATAAAGTGGACATTTATGGGCCAACTCTTCTACGAATCATATTTTGTTGCTTTTCCCTCGTCGTCTTCTTGACTCTGCATCAATTAAGACTGAAATATTAATCCACTATCGATTTCCTCGCATTACATTGATAGAGGGAGATTCAAGGGAAAACCTCAGAAAATGGAAAACTAAGGAACACCCTGGTAGCCCTTCATCTGGACGGTATGCACTTGTGCATACAAGTAAATTAAGTTGTTTTTTTGGTTATATGCACTTGTGCATGTTAGAAATTACTTGTATGCACAAGTGCATACCGTCCAGATGAAGGGCTACCAGGTTTTCCTCCGTTTTCCATTTTTTTGAGGTTTTCCTCAAACCTGACCCTACACTGATAACGGCCTCAAATATGATTCTGCTCCTGTTTGTCTGATAAGTCCTGAAACATTTACCCGATAAAGGACGAGCTACAATTAGTTTGAGAAACTATTCCCACTGATTTCCCCTCTTCATGAATGAGCAAACTATTCTTCAGTGGGCTAAATCATCGTGGTTAATAGGTACGTTGATCTATTGTTGGGAGAATTTAAGCACTACAACACGAGGCTTACTCATGGAGGCATTCAGCAGGAGGTAAAGGCTGGCACCTCATTTTCTGTACCTTTTTATTGTTTAGCATACACCCAGTAAGTCTATGCTATAGTTCTCCATTTCTTATCTTTTCTGCTAAATAATTGATTCATGTAAAGGGTAGTGATCTCATTGCTTTTAAGCTATTAATGACATTTAGATTAAAGATGAACCACACCAGCGTTTCGCCCAGAAGAAGAATAATTTCTGTTACAATCTATGTATGTAAACCCAGGTTCAAGATAAACTAATAGGGTATGGACTTGAAAATCTTTCTGAAACCGTCGTTGAAGGTTTATCAAGAGTGAAGAGGTGTACTGATGAGGGACGAGCTCTGATGTCATTGGATTTTCAGGTTTTCCTCAAATTGCAACTCATTTATTATGCTGCTTGCTTCTTCTTTTTCTATATTTCTGTTTTTCACATGCCAAAAATGAGGTCTGTGTTGTTGATTCAGGTTTTAATCACTGGCCTTCAGCATTTTCTTATAATTAATGTGAAGCCAAAATTACAAAGAGTTGAAACTTTTATCAAGGTAACCAAAGAGGCAAAGACTGATTAGGGTACTCTGCAGTATGTAATTTCAAGAAATACCTTTTTTGTTATATGGGAATAATCTGTGATTCTCTTTGTGTCCTGCTATAACAGGCATTTTATCTTCCAGAAACTGAATATGTGCACTGGGCTCGTGCTCATCCGGTAAGATAGTCTGGTTCAAGTCTAATTCCTACATCATTTGTACACAAAATCTACTTTATTTCATTGCTTGAACTTCTTTACCATAGAAATTTCTATCATCATAATACTAAAATGCTAATGATCATAGCTACATATGCACTTGTCAGAAAATTCCATGCTAGATGGCTTTTTGTGTTTTCTCCACCCTTCTTTCTTTCTAACAAGCATAAGACACAGGTTTTAGTTTTAAATTTTAATCTTAATCTTAATCTCTAATTTTGTAATTTGTTAATTTGCATCTCTACCTTTTTATAGAAGACAAAAGTCACCCCTCCTAAAACCAAACCAACCAAACAAAGTAGACATAGTAAAAGTTGCCCCTCCTCTGTCCTCAAATATATGCACGACCTTACCAAGGGGTAGAGATGTTTCATTGAAGACCCCGGCTTGCAAACAAAAGTTTCCCCTCTTCTATCCTCAAATCTTATCACTTCATCAGCCATATTAATAGTCGACAAATGTGGAATATGGTCAACACTACACCCTGAAGCACCCGTTATGGGGATTTGGCGCAACTGTTTGGTTGATTTTCGATTAAGTCCTGTATGGATAAAGTTGTGTGTGTGGGTTAATCTGTCTGTACATATTGGGAACATTTTTGTTTGTGAGAGGATTTTCGTGGATGGAAGGAACATGTTTTTTTAATTAGAGGGACATGTTTGGAAAAATGTTGGCTTTCTGCATAAAGCTCCCCCTTAAAAGCTTACTTAATAAGTCACTTTCTGTATCATTAAGCCACTACCAAACAGTCATGTATAACTGACCAAATAAGCTGCAAGTCTGCAGCTAATTTAAGCAATCAAACAAACAGGCATTCATTACTAACAATATATCGATTGTGCAATCATGCAAGTATATATTACTCTTGCAGGAATACACAAAAAGCCAAATGCTGGGGCTAATCAACCTCGTGGCCACCATGAAAGGTTGGAAAAGGAAAACCAAATCTGAAGTGCTAGAAAAAATAGAAGCAGCATGTGGCTTCTAGCTCTAATGTTATTTGTTTTGAAGACAAACTCTGCTTTCACCTTGCTATCCATACTTTTTTTTCAACTCCGAAGACCGCAAAATCGTTCATCGGACTTGCAACCGAGTCATCAACGCGAAAAAGTTTTTTCCTCACTTTATATGGAGGTTAGATTTCAAATTCTTTATTTTCCCTACGTATCTATTTCGTTTCTATACTAACATGGTGCGTCTGAATTGAACCCATAAAATTGTAATTATAACAGCTTCAAGTTGTCATTTTTCACAAATTAATCCCACCATTATTTAAGTTTCAAATTTACATTCTCATTTTAGAATTAATGTTGTAATCTTAAAACTGTTTTTTGTTTGAATTTGGCCATATTTGTACCTGAATTTGACCACTAAACATATTTTTACCTTTAAGTTTCTTTGACTATTTTATGTATGCAAGCAGCAACATTCATCAAGCCCATGTAATGGATGGTGCATATACATTATGAGAAAAGGTTCATAAGAGAAACATAACTTTTTAAGAAAAAACGAGGAGCAATTTTAGCCACTCATCCGGTCAACAAATGTGGCTTTGACCGTGGTCCCCCCCTTTAATANAAGATGTATGGCTGAGATTGCTCCTCGTTTTTTCTTAAATTGACATGCTTCTCGTATGAACCTCCCTCTATATGTATATATAGTTGCTGTATGTATATGAAGAATAAAAAGTCCTAGAAAGTGGCAAGTCCTGTGGAATTGGTAATTTTACCCACCATATTGAATGCAAAACAGGGCTAGTCTTGGGTGCTCCTTGAATTTCAGTTACCAATGACTTGACTTGTTGAGTCAATTGGATGGCTTCTCAATCACCCAATTTACTTGGGTTTTTATTTTATTTATGAATTTTAGTTATAACTTAAAAGGGTTGTTTACTTGGCGTTATTATCTCTTGCTGGTTAGGAGCCATTTACCTATCATTCAAGGGCTGTTTGGTAATTGCTGAATAGTTGGTGCAGAATGATTATGAGACTCCTTATGATAGAGGGTTAAGAGTCATTTTATTGTCATTCATCTGTTAGTGATTCAGATGTTGCTTCTTAATGAAACTATTAAGAGGTAAAGAACAACCCCTCCATATGAAATATGTTGTTTGCTTATGCTTATGACCAATCGAGGTGCTAACCATATTAGCCATCAATAGTCGGAAATTGTATGGGTAAGTACTTACTACAAAATACTTGGTAAATAATCTTTTTATAATTTGTTTTAATAAACTATCTATAAAAAGACAATTCAATTCAATTCCGAATCTTATAAACCAAAGACATTAAAGGTAGAGGTGCACAAAATATATGGTTATCTGATTCGGCCGAAAAAAGGGAAAAAAATGGATTTTTTAATAACCGGACCAGTTTTTTTATGATTGTTTTTTCTTCGTTCGGGAAATAACCGGTTTGGATTTTATCCGACCCGGTTTGGTTTTTTAACCGGCTTTTTGCATCTCTAATTAAAGGTTTCAAGTGAGTGTTGTTAATTTTTTTGCAAGATGTATTGGTCACATGGGGTTGTGAAAAAAACCATCCACCAAGAAAAACATACTTAGATGTTTTCTGTTCTTTAAGGTAGCGTTTGGTACGCAGACAAGATTGGACAAGACAGAACTGGATTGGACTGGACAAAATAAATTTTTGTTTTGTGTTTGGTACGCCTAGGACTGGACTGGACAAAATTAGACAAGTTTCCCAAAAAAATTATTTATTGATTTTATATATCACATAATAGTTATAATTAAC